>PVIA01008412.1:23048-72128 GCA_004024845.1 Tonatia bakeri | reverse complement strand
GATACTCACCTCATCTCTTTCATGAGAACAAAATAATTCTGAGAAGGCTAGACAAAGTTGGGACCACAGTGAGTGGTATAGAATTTTGTTTGCTCCTTTTCAGATATTAAACCCTAAAATTTGTCTCAAAGAACAATAAATTGGATGGCAAATCTTTTTAGTATACTCTAAGCAACCTGAACTAAGCAACCTAGACCATAAAACCCATAGATCCAGATGTGTGTGAAGGATTCCTCTAACCACACACACACAAGATACTCTCTGTGATCTGTCTTAAAATATACAACTATATTCAAAGAATGCTGCAATCTTTGCATCACAAAAAGTATCTTCCTGCCTACTTTTCCATCTTTATCAGCCTGTGATAAAAACCGAAGGAAGGAAACATTCTGAAAAATGGTTTTCCAGTTGCAGAAATTTCATTGAATCCCACTCCCCCTTATGAGAAACTGTCACCAAAATGTTTTTTTAAATGGTGTATCATGTAAACGGCTACATTTATTCTATATTTGGTATTTAAGGAGTGAAAGATATCACCTTTATCTGCATTCCTAAAACGGAAGAACACTGCCCATCTCCCGTGGCTGGCACAGGCACAGATACCTAGAGATCACGCAGTAACCAACAACACGAAAAAAATGCCATGAGGTGCCACACTTCATGGGGTAAAGAAAAAAGTGAGATTTTCTGCTGAGATATTTGACCAGATACTCTAGCTTTTGAAAATGCATCACTTTTTTTTTTTTTTTTTTGGTCCAATGTCAGTATTCGAAAGATACTCAATTAGGGCAATACTAGACATGTTTAATTGCAGGTTAGCATTAAGACATTTAAAAGATTAACAGTCAAATAAATAAATGTTTTTTTTAACAAAATGAGAAAACAGATCACAACAAAACAGGCAATTAGGCCAATATTAACTTCTAATTCTATAGGACACCTTTCACGTTAAAGGCTGCAAGTGTTAATTAATTCCTCAACACCTCTGTCAATTAGCCAGCATCTTCCAACTAATTGCTCGCAGCAGTTATCACAGAGATTAAACACTGTATCGTTTTAATCCTTATTCTCAGAACAATACAGCTCCTCAGCCTACTCTCTGTCCTATGAAAGGACAACAGTGAAACATTTTCTGAATAAACTAAACTGCCAAATCCCAGAGGGTGTCTAGATAGATGCGTGTGCATGTTTGGTCACAGGTGATGTGGAAGAAACGTCTCAGAGCACGGCTTCTCAATATCAGTCCGGCTGGGCGGGGCCTGAGAGTCCTCAGTTCTGACTGACTCCCCAGTGATGCCAGTGACCACAAACCCCACCCCCACCCCATCCCCAGCTCTACCTGGTCATGGAAGAGCTCACTGTTTGGGGGGCAGAGCTGAGGCAATATGCTAAAACACAGCACTGCCCTGATACCAGTTAATAACGAGGTGAGCACGGTTCTGAGGCCGTGTGGCTCTAACCACAGCAGCACACTAGGCAGGAACATTGTGATACGGAGGTGATTAGCTGCCAGGCTGCAATGCTGCAATAAAGCATTATGTTAACAATCTCTGGAGCGAAACATTTAACATCTCTTTGCTTCCTTCCGTCTCTGGTTACATTTTTAGCAACTGATTCATGGTGGTGTAGAAACGATCTTCATTTTGAATATAAATGGGTGGTGGTATTCAGAGACCAGTTTTTAAAGTAATCTCATGTAGTATGTGGGGAATGCTTTGCCTCAATTTACTACCAGTCACAGGAAGATGACCCATACTGGGCCATCATATTAGCCCTTTGACTTTATACCCAGGACATTAATCATTCCTTAAATTCTAAAAGAAAGGGGGTTCTGGCCTGACCATCAGGAATCCGAAACAGCAAAACACACGCTCTCTCCCTATTCTGTTCCCACCAGCACGTTCTAATGTGCATGGATGGCTCTTTCCCGTGAACCCAGCTCACGTACAGCTCTCAGTTCTTTCTCCAGTCTATATCCAGGGAGATCACACGAAGAAACAGAACAGAAAATGAGAGATGGCAGACACGGCCTTATGTGGCAGCTAAAATGAATCCTGTGAGCTCGCTCACAACCAAACCTAAAGACTTACACAGTTTTTGTTTAAAAAAAAAAAAAGAAAAAATCAGACATGTCTAAATTTAAAGAAATGCTGTGTATTTTGGGACTCTTTGCTTTTTTTTTTTTTTTTTTGCTGTCACTTATGCTGAATACTCTTCCTATTCTTTATGGTTATAATCTCATTTCTATAAGAAAGAATAAAGGTAAAAAAATCATAGTAGTTTTTCTTTCTGTTTTATATTTGTGGGTATTTTTGGTATTGTTTGGTGTGGTTAAATATCTTTACTTAAAATAAAAATAATAAAATTATGAAAAAAATAATAAAAAGTTGAAAATTCACTTTATCTTCAGTCTGCACCAGAAAATGAAAACATGCTCCAAACTTTCTGAGTGCCCATTCTCTTAGTCCAGCTGCACGTTAACACTGGCCACCAACCTGCCCATTTACCCTAATGCCTCTGCCCTTCTCACCACCCAAGGCCAAGAAAGGCTGTCCCCATGCCAACCTGCCCTCCCCTCCTCCCAGCACCGGAAGAGCATGCTCACTCTCACGGCGAGTGGAGCCACAGTTCTCTCAGCCCATGGACCTCCCAGGACTCCTCCCTGAGCCTTGATAAGGTCCCCGAAGAGGGGACCTATATTTATTGATGTCCCATGGCAGCATGTGTCCAGGAAAATTATTATAAGATATTCCATCTCAGAGAAAGCAGAGGCTTTCCCGAAACCACCCACGCTTGCGAATTCCAGACCCTAACTGCAGAACCAGCGGGCCAACTGCCGACAAACTCTGAGCTCAGTTTAAAGAAGAGATAAGTCACCACCAGTGTCCCAAATGGACACTTCAAACAGACTGACCGACCCCTCCTACTACTGATGTAGCCTGTTTCTCTGTGATCAAGGTGATGATTTTAACACAGTTTTTTTTTTTTTTCCACAAGGAGAATTTCTGACAAGGTGTTAGAAAACTGTGTTACCTGTAAAATCCCTTGAGGTTCACTCTGTCCTTTATCAGGTCAGCTGCCTGAACGATAATAATATTCCTCAGTGCTCTTCCTGCACACGAAGAATTCTCCCCATAAATCTAAGTGGAAAAAAAACAAGCATTTGCTGTAAATTCAGAACAATAATGCAACAATTTGTGAGTACATTCTATGTACAGGATCATGGCCAAATCCATAAGCAAGACACTTATGTGGCTACAAACACAATTACTTATTTTATTTTACATTTGCTATTGGTTCATTTATGCTATGAAGCCATGATAGCTATTTTCCATATGCTAAAATGCTTTAACTATAATTATAAATAATCCCCTTTTATATAAAGATCTTAGTGTAAAATATCTGTTTTTAAAATCAGAGTGTTTCTATCTATACAGCACAGTGAAGAATATTTTTATTATAACTCTGTCATGTGGATATCACATTCACGTAAAGGTCAGAGGATGGGGAAATAACTTCGTCTTGTCTGGTGAACATCACACCAGGGTGCGATTTGATAGCAGACTGCTGTCTGCTTTGCTTCGAAGTTTCACTCAGCTGCAGAGTTCATAGCTAATTCCAAGAATCCTGATTTCATCTACTCCACGATTCCATCTCACAGATAAAAATTTTATTTGACTCCTTTTTTTAATCTTATAATTTGCCCATATGAGTCTCTGATTCTCGAAAGATGACGGAGCGTGTTCCTTAGATACAAAGAGGTGTCTGCCCATTAAGGCTTCCTCCTTTCCCAGGGATCCGCCCCTCCCTCCACTGCACGATGCTGCTGGGCAAAGAAAGCAGGCTGAGTGACAGTGAACTGTCTTCACAGGTGAAGGTCATGAAAATTAATGCATAGCACAGGCATGGGTTCACATCTGCTTACTTGTTTCTTTCCATTTTTAATTTACTCTTTCCTTATTTTTCATTGTTGACACTATTACAGATGTCCCTGTTTTCCCCCATGTACTTGTTTCTTGGTGAACTCTTCTTGCACCTACAGAATTCTGTCCCTATAAAATATACATGTCTTCTCTCAAAGCAAACTAATGGATAATAATTACCCCACCCTTATGCTTCTGTAATTTTCCTCTTATTGCTTCCTAAACACAACCTTCTGAGAAAGGGAGGATGGAACGTGATTTATTTTTAGCATGTTAAAACTTAAACACAAAAAAACAAAACAAACTTGAACAAGTCAGATGACAGAAACTATCAGCACAAGAGTGGTGCGTCAGGTACCCATATCCGGTCACTCAGCCACTCAGAAAAAGCCATGTAATGAGCCACTATCAGGCCTCAAAAAGGGGACATGGTCATGGAACAAGGCCAGAAAGGCTTCTGTTCTTGCAAAGATCATGATCTTCCGTTATTTTGAAAAATGCAACTCTTTGTTGATTGATTCTTTAACACAACACAAAAACATCTTTTCTTACTAATTAGCACACGGTGATATTCTAGTAATATTAGTAACTGCAAGTACAAATAATCCCCTTGCCAGTTTTCAGTGCAAAATATCCACTACTCTTAAAATTCAGTGTTTCCATACAGAAAATTGAAAACATTTATATTAAGTATTACCTCTACTACATTGATAATGCATTCAGGCAAAGGACTTGGCAGACAGGAAATATTTTTTTTCCCATCTAGGGGACATCTTGGATTCTGACACGGTTATCAGGACATCTCCTCTCCCTCTAGCTGCGCCATCCCAAGTGAAGGAGAGGGCATGGTCAGGAGCAAAGGGGACAGCCACAACGGGAGAATCCTGCATAAGAGTCTGTGAGTCACTGTTTCAGAAGACACAGAGAGAAAAGAATCATACCTGGGAAGACGTGTGTTCAAGGTATGGGTTGGAAATTCTTCTTGAGAGAGTCTATTACAAAAGAAAAAGGGAAAAAATTAGAAGTAAACGGAAGTTGCTGTATCTTAATGGCGCACGATATGCAACAGGGGGAGACCCAGTAGTTAATGGTCCATGACGAAAGGGGAGCTTGAATCTCAAGTCATGGGCCTTCGAGGATTAGCAACATCCTTATTCTCAGTCAAGGTAAATACTACGCAGGCCACATTCACTCCAACGGGACAAGATCAGCCATTTAAACGGTTCTCGATCTACAGAGTACAAATTTAAAAACTGCAGCAGAAAGACCAGGATGTTTTTGTACTTGTCATTTTATTCTTAATGTGATTTTGATTCCATTTCTCCCTCCCCTTTCCTGTCCACTTTCAGCAGTTTAACTCGGATTTCATCCCCATCCACCTCCACTGCTGCTTCAGCCTCACCACGGACTCCCCTGCTCTCTGGTCACACGCTCTCAGGCCATCCCGCAAACCTCAACCTAACAAATGTCTCTGCACTGCCCCCTCAACTTCCAGTGGGTCTGGTATTGCCTACGCGCATCAAACCAAGCCCCAGCCGCCCCGCTGGACCTACCACCGTCTGCTGCCAGCGGGTTCCTGGTATTCACTTCCCGCCTCCCTGCCTGGCTCCTTGACTGTTTAAGGCTGTGCTCATCAGAAGCACCTGCGACTCATGCGCTGCCTCTGCACATACCACTTTCCACGCTGGAGAGCCCTCCGTCTTCCCTGATACATTCCTGAAAGCCACCAGACTTTGAAGCCCAGGTTTGTGCAGTCACCTCTGAGGCAAAGCTCCTCTGACCCACCCCAGTTCACTAGGGTTTGTCTGTCTTTGTTTTTCGACTGTTCGTGAGGCAGCCCCTGGGTGCTCTGCACAGTCAATTGTCTCACTGTGAGTGTGCATTTGCCCCAACTAATCCATAAGCTCCTGGAGAGAGTACTGGCAATTTATACAGCTTTGCTTTCACAGCTTCTAGCACAGCAATGTTTATTTTTCTATTCATTTATTTGTAGATATTTATATCTTCGTATCACTAACATAGGAGCTACTTTTTCCTACCTAATAATCCAGGACACAGCACCATCACCCACACAAGCTTAAGCACAACACAGAATTATCACCGTTTCCCACTGCAGTATAGGAAAGAGAACAGAGGAACTAATATTCACTGAGCTTTCAACCTATGTTTGAAAAGCTTCTTACACCTCTAAATCCTAGGCTTGCTGTCTTTCAGATCCCATAGTTTCTAGTCTGCTGCCCCCACTTCTTAGAATCTGCTAAATTTACACAACATACCCTGCCAATCATCGCTTTCCAGCATATGAACCTTCTACCGGAATTTAATATAAGACAGAATTCCCATTCTGCCTCTTGCCCACGCCACCTGCCTCCCACACTTCTTACCTTCTCATTAAACAAAAATAGATAAATAGACTCTTTATCCAAAAATGCAATTGGTACAGTCTGCTGAAGATTTGCAACGGCTTCAAAGAAAATGAAATTCATGAGGCAGATAGGCCATTTTAAATTCCCGTGTATAAATAAAACACCCACCTACCCTTTCCGGTCTAGACTTTACGCACTTCCAAGTGCTCTTCCTAGGCCTTCTGTCATCTGAGGCTCGGTAATGTAGTCGCTTATTGAAATACTGAACCACTTAAAATCTGTATGTGCACCAAATTTGTAACTTGAATCATCGTGATACATGATTTTTCCCCCCTCAATCGACAGACTTTTAAAACTCAATATGGCAGGCCTGGACTGACAATCTTTATTACTCATCTAATTGCTTGAATCAGCGCAGAAAAGCAAATACTTCCTATGATCTAGTTAAAAAGAGAGCATTTAGGTAGAAACTAGTTCTAAAGAACCAAGAAGGGGAACAAAAGAAAGCAAACCACTTCCTTTCTCTCTGCCAACCTGAGTCTGGCTCTCTCAACACTAGTCTTTCACTCACACAATCCCACTTCACAGCAGCCTCCCCCCTGGACAGCTTGTTTGAAAAGACTGGGAAATTGAGTAAATAAGCAATGGGATTCTTCCATGCCGACTAGATAACAGTGCTAGATAAGCTACAAGCCCCCAGGGAATCCACAAGAGCAACACAAGAACTGCCTCCCCAGGACATAATACCTGGATCTGTTGTCAGAACCTCCTGTGAAGCCCTCTCTAACTGGACCCAGGGGAGCTCTGTTTCATTAAGGCTCTGAGAAGGCAGCTCGCAAACTCAGCTGGGCTTGGGGAAGCCACAGAGCTCCCTGCAGAGCCCTGTAAAGTACTCGTTATCACTAAACTTAAAATAACTACCATAACTGTGTACTTTTTTTAGAGGCCACTCTATGTAAGTTGTAAAAGTAGCAAGTGCCAAAAAGTTAATGAAAGAAGGACGTGGAGGAATAATCTGTTACCTCATTTTTAACAGGTATTGGGAAAGGACTGTTGCCTCATTTCATCAGGGGAACACCACGGGCCAACTTACAGGAACCTGAGAGTCCCTGCTCCAAAGGACTTGCCAAATTGCTCTCTCAGCACCTACCTGAAGGGCTGTCACAAGAACCCCCTTGAGAAAGCACCTGTCTCCTTTTCAGTATGCTCTCTCCAATACATTGCAGAGTGCTGAGCTGTGTTCATCCTACCTTTGAATCCCTTGGTTTTACTTCTCCTCTCAGGACCCGAGGGCTTCATCTAATTGCTCCTATGGAGACTAGCTTCCGCTCATTTCACAACTACTCATGAAGCCCCAATGAGCCCCTCGCCAAGCACCGAGGGAGCTTCCACAAACATACCTATGAACAGCATATTGGCTCATCCCTGATTTAGGAACCCACGTACCAGACGGCACGGATCTAAAGAACACTTTACACCCATGAAGCCGCTCTCTTGATCCCAATTTCCTATCACTGTACTCTGTAACCTTGGGTGGCTGGTCCCATTGATGCAGGGTGGCCTGTTTGAAATGGCTCTTGCCCTCAGGCCTCAGAAACCCAATGCCCAGACAAGGTAATGATTCCTCCCTGCCCCTTATTCCCAGTTTCCTAGGATTACTTATGCTAGATGTAATGATCCTCTCATGAAAGACATGCATACACCATAGAGAGAAGACCACTAACAATACAAATAAAATTAGATTTTAATTCAAATTTATTTCCTTTCCTTTCCATTTTAATAAACCATGAAAAAGGATTCCCTAAATGATTCTAGGCGAGCCTCATATTTTAAACATGTATCAAAAATTTACAACCTTTTAATATTCACAAATGAACTTCCGGAAAAAATAACAGCATAACTCAAAAGAATAATTGGTTAGCATATATTACCTTCATGGTTTTTTAAAGTTAGGTGTCCACTAAAGTTAAACTGTAATATCTGTGAGTCTGGGTCTGAACCAAGCATGGAACTCATTCTAGTTGCTGAAAATATCAATAAACTCTATGATAGACTTAAGGCATATTTTTTATTGGCCCTTAAAGGACATGTCTTAATGCTCTCCTTGGGTTGAGTTAAAGTACCAGGGCTACCAAGGGGAGAGAGAACTAGAAGGAGAAAGGCAGAATCACTTCAATCACCAAGGAAGTATGACCTGCTCTACTATAAGCAGGAACCAACCAGAAACACCAACTTTATTCATTACTTGAGAATTCAGTTCATGACACAACTTTCTGTCACCTTCGGCCACTGTCCTTTTCTCATTCCAGGTGATCAAGTAGAATATGAAGATGTTAAGCTAGAAAATATACTGTTATTTCTTACAATCCTAGAAAGCCATGAAGTTCCATAAGTACCTGGAGGGCACCTATCTTAAGAGACTATGGACTAAAAACGATCGAGGCTGGGATCTAGCAGGCGGTCCAGCAGAATGCCAAGACCGTGGGTCCTTTTGAAGCCCCAGAATACACTTATATCTCAATCAAAGCTTGATCAAAATTGAAGGGGCAGAATCCCAGCCTGTATGTTGGCTCGAGACTTACACGGTCATCCCAAGTTAGGTGCAGACAAGGCCAGCTGAAGGCACGAACCAACTGATGAACTGGAAAGGCAGGTGGTTTGGCCATCATTCCCACAGCCATTTCCCCAAGGAACGCGCTCAACAGCCAGTCCCAGCCACGGCGCCATTTGTAATATTGTCTCAACGCAGTCTGGCCACAGCAAAGTCCATGACGTTCTTGAAATCACGCTTCTATGGCACTCGGGTGTGTTAAGAAAATGGAATGAACAGGAAGGTGGCAGAAAGGCTCACTGAGCACTTCCCTTGTCTTAAGCACTTTCGCATGCTAGTAACTGCACTCACCTACTCATATTTTTGTGGACAAGAGGCCTGAGGGTGAGAAAAATTAGAAATGTACTTAAGGCCCCAGGCCTGAAAAGTTACAGAGCCAGGACTGAAACAGAAGGGACGGACCCCAACGCTACCACTCTCCTAAAACATGCTGCATGTCATTAAATCATAAATAACTGCAAGTATGCGCTAGAGGTTGTACTAAGTATTTTACATGCATTGTATCACTTAATTCTTGAAAAACTATGAAGTAGGCACCATTATTACCCACTTTTTGCACATGACAAAACTAAAAGAGGTCAAGAAATTCACCTGAGTTTGCAACTGGAGCCTATCTTTAGTTACTGCCCCACATAGGTACCTTCTAACTTAGAAAGTGGCGACTTGAGAGGGAAATGACAAGGGAGTACATCTAACTGCATGAAGAAGTCACGAGTAGTAGATCTAGTGGTTCTCAGCCCTGGTTATGAACTGGAACCCTCTGGGGAACTCAAACGAGCAACAAACAAAAAGCCAAACAGGTGTTTAGATCTCACCCCAGACCACAGAATTGGAACCTCTAGGAGTACAGCCTGCTGGGTTTTGCCAGTCTTCCCAGGTAGTGCTAACCCAGGTTTGAGAGAAACTGTCCAAATCAGTGGTTGAAACTGGCCATGTGAACCTCTCAGCATCCACTTCAGCTACGAGGCTTGGAGCCCTCCACACACACTGCCTCCCTACGGCTCCAGGCTGACTCCCCAACACGACAGAGGAGTGAGTCATCTGACTCACAGCATGGGGCTCTGCCGCTGAGCTTCTAAGTCTGGCTGGCGTAGAACAAAGAGCCAGTGTTCCAGTCAGTCCCACCTTGCACCTGTTCACGTGGCATGTTTTCTACAGAGCCCGGCCCCGACACAGCCCTGAGCCAAGATACCTTCCTGGCTGTGGAGTGGCACAGCACCTACACTCTTTCTGAAAGGGCACACACCCAGCGGCACCCGCAGCGTTACACTTTAGTTTTACTTCCCATTATTGACGGACTCTCTTCTAGTACAAACACGCTTGCCCCACTTAAAAGCTAAAGTAGAAAATCAAAGTGGGTTCTAGGAATACTTATAGATATTTCCCAATCTTGCCTGCCCGGGGACACAAATCAGCAAGAGCCAGCAGCTTCTGGGAAACACCACGCACAACAGGAACGGCAGAAACAACCCCCAAAGCGTCATCAACCTGATGTCATCCAATCCTTTGGAAAACACCTTTCTTCTCACTGTGTTGACAAACAAGAAAACAGTTTTGCCTAACAAGGTGGGCTTCCTTGGTTAATGCAATCACAGAAAAGCCTTTAAAGTTTAGGAATCGAGTCACTCAAGATTTGGATCAAGAGTCAAATTAACAAGTTTACATATCTCTATCTTTCACTGAGTTCCTGGCTTGCATCAGCACCAGCCCACTAGCCACACCTGGAGTCCAAGATGAGCCCTTTCCACAACAGCCACCGTGAAGAAGCTCCCACTAGCCAAGTCTGGGGTGATTGGAGCAGCAAACTAATTAAAGTGTTATATTAAAATGCACAGAATAAACATCCATGAGTACATGCAGTCACAAATAATTGAATAAATAAATGTATGGGGAGAAGCAGCTCTTCCTTATGGAAAAATTCTAATTGCTAAATACAATAAAAAAAAAAACAGAAAACCATCATTAGGCAAACGCCACAGTATTAAATGATGCAAACAAGAATCATCAATGGGCTCTGGCTGGCATGGTTCCGTGGATTGAGTGCCAGCCAGTGAACGAAAGGGTCACAGGTTTGATTCCCAGTCAGGATACATGCCTGGGTTGTGGGCCAGGTCCCCAGCAGGAGGCATATGAGAGGCAACCACACATTGATGTTTCTCTCCCTCTCTTTCTCCTATCCTTTCCCTCTTTCTAAAAATAAATAAATTAAATCTTTAAAAAAACAGAATCATCAAGGGATGCCAAAATGAGTGGGAAAAGTATAATGAGATACAGGATATAGACACAGTATAATGAGATACATGGTGTCTTCCCACAAGATATGAATGAGAACAGAGAAAACATAATAACTTCTCCATGGAAATTAGCAGACATCACCTTAACAATGTGATAAAAATCCTTACTAATCATGAGACATGTTGACATCATTTGCCTGCTGATCTGACACACTGATAAAAGATACTTTTATGGTATTTTTGTCCAAATGGACACCTGAATTCAATGAGAAAAAATCAGACAACTCCAAATTGGGGGTCACTGTTCCATGTAACTAGACTGTACTTTGCAAAAATGGTCAAGGTTATAAGACACACACACACACACACGCCAAAAAAAACAAAAACAAAACAACTGAGGGAGGACCTCTGACTGAAAGAGACCAACGGAAAATGACAGCGAAGGGCACTGGCCACACTGGATGAGGACAAGGACCTGACTGGGACAACTGGCAAAACCCTAACGAGTTCCGTCTTTGAGTGCACAGTGCTAACACTGGTTTCTCAAGTGGACTGTGACTGCAAGGGAACTCTTTTTGTATTATTTGCACATTTCTTAAGTCCCAAATCGTTTCAAAATGAAAAGTCAAACAAAAAAGTAATCACCTCCTTCCTCCCCACAAATAAAGTCTCAAAAAAAATTCAAATATTGTTTCAAAAGGCAGCATCTACTTCCTGCTAAAAGCTGCATGGCCCTTGGCATATTAGCTTAGACTGCACGTCAGAATGACCCTCCTTGCTCCTGGCACCTTCTACAAATCAGAATAATCTTCCTAACACAACCTCCCGTATCACCTTGTTTTGAAGAAATAAAATAGTCATTTAAAAATGAACACAGTTCACTTTTCCTGACCATGTCCCAAGTCTTCACCTGAGTGCCTCCTCACCCAAGCACTTGCTGTGACCTCCGAGCCCTGCATTTCTCTCTACATTTCCCTATCCCGCTCTTCCTCTGATTCATGTAAATGCTGCAAGAAGCCTGCCCTCGCCCTGAGCCTCCCATGATTTCTCTCTTCCCTCTAACACATGTATTTGCCACTAAAATATAACGTCTCCGAGCTCCATTGCATGTGTACACCATCCCTCCTCAATCAGGCTTGTAAACCCCAGAGGGATGCATACCCTCTGTGAATCTAGGGCCTGCCACAGTGTGTCACACGGCCTGGGGACCCAGACTCTCAGGCCACTTGGGAAACATGGTGTTACCACCTCAAAACCTATGAAACCCTTTGCCACCTCTGCCACACCACCGCCGCCACCACTGTACCTGTCACTTCTCAACCCTGTCTCTTAAGTGGCCATGTGGGGGCAATGTGTACGGAGCACACAGTAAGTCCTCACTTAATGTTATCAATAGGTTTTTGGAAACTGTGACTTTAAGATAAACAAAATATAATCCACATGATTTTACTTTTACATGGAATCTCAAGAACAATATAAATGTACAAACAAAACAGAAACAGACTCATAGGTACAGAGAATAGCCAGAGGGGAGGGGAGGTTGAAGGGCTGGGTGAAAAAGGTGAAGGGATTAATAAGTACAAATTGGGAGTTACAGGACAGTCACAGGATGTAAGGTTCAGGATAGAGACTGTGGTCAGTAACATTGTAACGCCTGTGTGCGGTGCCAGGTGCAGGCTGGAAACATCCGGGGGAACACCTTGTAAAGTACATGATTGTCTAACCATGATGCTGTACTCCTGAAACTAATACAAAATAATATTGAATGTAAACTGTAATTGAAAAAAATCTTTTTAAAAATAGAATAAAACCAATTTTCCCATAGGCTAATGGATATAAACAAAGAGTTAAATTCCTATGGTATATCGTGGTCACAAAAATGCCACCAAACTCCTCAATAAAGGTCCCAAACACTTGTAATGCTAAACATCAAAGTAGTTGTGAGCTAGACATACATTTTAAAAAGATGAATAAGAACAAATAAGAGAATGTTTTTCCAACCCGAGGAGTCCAGGTCAGGGTCAGGGTGGCCAGAGCCTGTCCTGGCAGCTCAGGGTCCAAGGTGAGACCCACCCCGGACAGGGCGCCCTTCCACTGCAGGGCCACTGGCACCCACACCCACTCAGTCAGGCTGGTGCAAGTCAGACACGCCAGCTGTCCCCACTCGCACAGCTCTGGGGGGTGGAAGGAAATGGGGGCACCCGGAGAAAACCCACAGAGATACAGGGGAATGTGCAAGGTCCACACACACACTGGCCCTGGGCCAGCATTCCCTTTCTTTCCTCATCAGCATTGTAATGAAACGAGGTCTAATGAAACAACTTTATTCAAGGACCTGCTGTATATTTTCATACCCTGAATAATTTATATGCTTGTTTTAAAATGTAAAGATCCACTTCAATCCCAGTTAATTCCTTGTAATGAAAAACATTTCAGTTAAATCACTTGGGTCTTCTAGAGGGAAAACGTTCACTTTTTCTTTCCTCCATTCCTGGCAAGTCAGAAATGAGCCAAAGAAATCCACTTCGGGGTAGTCACCTTTCTCCCTTCCCTTCTTTGACTCTGGAAATAAATCTACATAAATTTTTGAATGCTGTAAATGAAGGTCTTCTAGCAGAAAGTATATTTATGAAATGACTTTGGTTTTTATTTCTCAGTTATCCAACGAAGGCATACAAAGAACCTTGAAAATGGACCACCACAAAGGACATTCTGAAGTCACCTGGCCCGTTCCACGGCCTTCATCTGAACGTAGTCAGGTGGGAGCCAGATCCAGGATGTGCACACTGCAGCCCATGGGCCCAGCCCCCGCCACCTGGTTTTCATCAGCTTTTATTGGAACACAGCTGTGCCCATCTGTTTACACAGAGTCTCTGTTTTCCCGCCAAAAATATTCACTAGCTCAACCTTTGCAGAGAAAGTTTACCAATCCTGGTGCAGATGATCAAACGTTACAGAGCAGGAGGCTCTGTACAATCTCCCCAGCAACGTATTCCAGTGCTGAACCAGTTCTTGATGAGAATTGTTTTTTGTTTTGGACCAAATTATCTCCCGCTACGATTTAAGATTATTTCCTCCAAAACTGCTTAAGGCACATTTCCATCTTCACTTACATGTTACTTAAAAGCAAGAAATAGGTCAAAACAATTTTTTTTAGCTTCCAAAATTAAAACAAAGAAGGAGCAATGAGTTTCACTCATCCTTTCAAACTAGGGACTTCACAATGTAGGCAAATCTGGATGACACGAAACTGATCCAAGGGCCAAATACACAGAAGTACTGGCCACTCCAAGAACACATGGTTTCAGAGATCTGAATTGTGCACAGTCCTCTCCCTGCCTAAAATGCCTTACTCCTTTTATACATTTAAGTTTGCATATAGATCACGTTAAAATACATTTGTATGCTGAAATCTCCTGTTAGAATTGCTCTTTTATCTACATCCAAAGCATTTTAGACTCCAGATACTTATTTACATTTGGATTTCCCCTAATTCATTGTAAGCTTTTTTTTCTTTCTTTTTTTTTTTAAGAGAGAGAGGGGAGGGGAAAAGACAGGGAGAGTAACAGCGACTGGCTGCCTTCTGCCAGTGCCCTGACCAGGGGCTGAGCATGGAGCCCTCAGGCACATGCCCTGACCAGGGATCGAAACAGCCACCTCTCTCGCTGACACGCAATGAACTGAGTACGCCAGCCAGAGCTGTAAGAATCTTAAAGACAGGGTCTATACAGTCAACTCACATTTATAATGTCCTGAGTATCTAACATGACTCATTGCATATAGTTAATTCTCTTTAAGTGTTTGGGGAAATCCAGCTCTTTTAACACTTCACTTAACTCTTTACATTCTGGACTTTACAGCTCCGTCCTCTGAGCACCACCCTGCAGGTGGCTAAGAGCCACACTCTGATTTATGTCATCAGATTCAAAGCCCATCTGTTTCACGTAGAAGCTATGTGTCCTTGGACAAGTTATTTAACTTCCCTGTGCCTCTGTTTCCATCTCCTTACATGGGAGAAATAAAATCTCCCACAAGGTTGTTATAAGGATTAAATGACTTAAAACTGTGGTTCTCAAACTTCAGGTGTATTGCCAGGCCCCATCACCAGAAGTCTGGGGCCCAGTAGGTCTGGGGCAAGGCCTGTGAGTCTGCAGAAGCACTAACTTAAAAATATATATTTTTTAAAAAGAGCTTAACACAGTGCCTGCTGTATTGTAAGTGCTCAACACATGTCAACTGTGGTCGAGCACTCAGCAAACTCACCTAACACTGGGGACATGAATGTGGGTCTCCCCCACCACACGGTAAGCTTCTCCCAGGGACGGGATTGTACCTTTGTCACCCACATCCCAGGGACCCCGCAGGGTGCCTGGGACAGCAGGGCCAGAGGAGCATGGACAGGATTCTCTGCCTCTCTCCCCAGGTTCCTCCTGGTCACAAGAGAAAACAGGATTTGGGGGAAAGAAAACTGCGCTACTGGCAACACTCCCGGGGGGTTCACACCAAGGACTTTTTGGACATGGGTTTCTTCCTTCGCCCCCCACACCTACGAGGGTTTGGTCCCAGGTCCCACACTCGGGAGTCTAGACACGCTCAGTCAGAACCAATCAGCTTTTGTAAGGTTCTTGGGACCACGGTCTGTTCCCAAAAGGGAACAGGATCTATGGGCTTCTGTGAAAGGCAGCAACCTGCCAGCACCACTGTCTAAAATTTGAGGTACAGCCAATTCTTTTTTTTTTATTTAAATGAATGTTCAAGTACAGTTTTCACCCCCTTACTCCCATTCAAGTCCTCCCACCCCCTCTCCCTAGAGGTACAGCCAATTCTTATATAAACAAAGGTTTTAGATGGACACTGGCGTTCATTCTCAACTTATACTGCCTTTGGAGCATCCTTACTGCTCCATAATCTTTTAGTTAATCATTTCTTTTAGGATTTGAGAGGATCTATTGACCTTAGCAGTCTTCAATAGCACATAGACAGTCACGAGATCCATGACACCATGGGTGCCATACAAGGGTTCTGACGCAGATCCTCCACCATTAATGACAACCCTGGCAGCAGTGCTGTGACCACCAGGTGCAGACTTTCAGGATCACGTGGCTGCGCACGGGGCGGGTCACTTTTCTAGCTCTCCTGAAGCCAGCTAGAGAGGGGGGACTCTGTCACTGTCTATCTTGTGTAGCTCCAGTTCCAAACATCATTCTCTTGCTGGAGATAAGAACAGTGCCATCTCATTGGTCAGTCTTACCATCTGTCACAAGGAACAGGCTAAGGCCTTCCTCCTTTTCTTTTGTTCTGATCATACCTAAAATCGTCGTAGGCCTTCGAGTATTTCAAAGCCCTCCATGAGCTGGCTCCTGAGTCTTATAGGCTTGTGAAACTTTATTTATCCTGGGGCACATGTCCTCCTTTCTCTCTGCACTTGTCTTTTTAAAATCGGAGGTCCTTTGCAAGCTTACTTAAATTTGTCGCCAGACAAGATTCTTTCAGCTCCTTCTCCTTCCCCATACATTCTAACAGCAAAACTAGAGAGTCAGAATTTCATTCACGTCTCGTTCGTACTTCCTCTTACCGTTTCCAGAAATGACGCCCTGACTATCACTTCCCTTCATTTGTGGAAACCAGATTCCACGAAGTGCAGGGTTCAAATCAGGGTCACTTCCTCGCCAGCTCCCTCTCTGGGCCGGGCAGAGCTCATCAGCTGATGGAAGCGCTGATGCCAAGGCTGCAGGCTTCTACCTTCCGATGCCTTGACACGGCTTTAGATTTCCTTCCACCGCCACTGAATCACCTTCTTTCTAATCTCCCCACCAAATTATTTCTTCTAACCTGTCTAGACAGCCTTTCTTCGCTGTAATAAATCATCACAGACAGGCCGAGTTCAGATTGTCTCCCGCCCCACGCCCCCCTTCCTCCTCTGGCGCTACTACGGTCTCAGCAAACATAAACAGCGATCCCTTCTGCCAGAAGGAGAAACAAAGCCCATCCCTGCCGGTCGCCATCACAGTGTTCAAATATTCTGGAATTCAAGGGGATCTCTGGCTTCCCTGTGGAAATCCCCCTTTGCCGCCAGAGCAGAATTCAGCAACTGCGCCTCAGGTCTCCCTGCGCATCGGGGGCCTCCTGCAGAGGCTCCTGGGACGCGACTGAAGCCACCTGGCAAAGGCTCCCTTCCTCGGGCCCCATCACAGCGGATGAATACCAGATGCAGGTGCCACTGATCCACACCCTTCCGCCAAGGGGGTCTTTGGGGTGGCAGCCTCCTAGGGTGGGCACTGCCAGAGCACTGGGAAATGCAGGTTTTCAGGTCCCATCCCAGACCCACGCGATTCACAGATGAAGGTGCACAAGATCCCCGCGCGAATCACATCGCAGTGAAGTTTGAGAAGCACGCATCCATACGATCCAGATATGAAATCCTGCTTCTGCCACAAACGTTTCTAAAGCATATAAAGCCCCCGAAGATACTACAGAGATCCTCCTAAACAGCGATCATATGGGCACAGTGAGTTTTGGAGATGTTGCTTATTCTGTTCTCCCTCCTTAAGGATGAAAAATGCACCGACGCATGTTAGAAGGACTGAAGAATTCCTGCTGTAAATAAGCCTGTTTAATCTAGCATTTCTCAAACACATCAGACCAAGGGATTTAAAACATCTATTCATCTATTTTTATAAACATCTGTTACCACCCCAAAGCACATTTACTGGCATTAGCAGAAAACACAGAATTTAAAAGCTTGTCCTAAAGGAATAAAAAGGACACAAAGTTGTTTATACACATATCAGCCATAACAACTAAAAAAATGTATATGGCTGAGGACTGGAAAGACTCATGAAGAAATTAACCCAGTTAGTTTTAAAAAACAAAATTACACTTTACAAATACATACAGCACTTACCATGTGCTAGGCTTTGTTTCAAATGCTTGTTCAATTATTGCTCAGTCCCCTTAGTTCAATGAGGTAGGTACTATAATCATCACAGTTTTACAAATGGAGAAACTGAGGCAGAGATGTTGAGAAAATGCCTAAGGACACACAGCTAGGAAGGAACAGGAAGCACTGAAATTATTTGGCTCCAGAGTTCATATTTTTTGTTTTTGTGATTTTTTAAAAGTCTTCACCTGAGAATATGTTTATTGATTTGAGAGAGAGAGAGAAAAGGAGAGAGAAACATGGATGTGAGAGAAACACTGACTGTCTGCCTCCTGCACGCACCCCGACCAAGGATGGAGCCCTGCACCTAGCCATGTGCCCTGACCTGGAAGCACACCCTTTTGGTGGACAGGATGACCCTCCAGCCGACTGAGCCGCCCTGCCAAGGCCAGGTTTCATGTTCTTAACCACTGTGTTATGCTGACTCTCCACTGACTTTTCCCCACTAACAGTTTTTGTTGTTGTTCAGTGTTTCTATAGTAGATATTTGTTAATAAAAATCAGGAAATTAAAAAAAAAACTTATCCCAGAGCATTCGTACCTCCGCCCAACAATTACAAAGTACTGCACTCACCCCTTCAAACCTTCTCTGCTAGCCTGTTTACCAACAGATCATAAGGTATGTTAAGTACATACATTACTCGAGTTTAGATGTGATGTCGCCTTCTTTTTGGTTGGGGAGGCCAAGCAGAGACCAGCCTTGGCCCCAGAGGCAGGACATTCCACAGCCGAGATGAACAGAAGGGGAAGCAGCCAACCCCAGAGCTACCGACCGCCAAAAGACGGCAGCCGGTGGCCACCCACACCTTCCGGACATATTCTGCCTCCTCTCTTTACTATTTTCACCAGCTCAGAGAAAAATCACATTCAGATTCCAACTGACATGTATTCTGCTTAATGAGATCCCAAGGCAACTTCAAGTTTCCTGTGTTCGCCCATCCTTGTCAAGCATAATTACTGTCTTACAGGTACATGAGGTTCCATTTTTAGAACTCCTTCAATTTTTGCTTTAATCCAACCTCATTTTCAACACCTACCGCTGTACTCTTTCTGCGTTCCATCTGCATGAAGTTCGATAACAAACTTAACATCTTCTCCACCTTCACGCCGTTCAGCTAGAGTAAATCACAACCCTAATTTTTTAGGAGGCCCCTTTTGAACATTGTATGTTAACGCTGATTGATAATCGGTTTCTAGATGAAAGCTCTGTAGTTAATAAAATAACCTACATTCTACAAGGAGGTGACTGAGGAATTAACTGACACAATGCATGTGAATGATAGAGACCTCTTGCTAGAGTGTTTTTACCACTTACAGGGGTTTTACAGTCCTTGGTTATCTAACAACAATGTGCTGTTTCTACTGCCTGCACCCTACTCCAGCTCCATCCACACTCCTCCCCTCCCACATCCTCATCTAGGTATGTGGTGGAATATTATGCAGCCATGACAAATATCTAGAACTTGTAACACGTGGAAATATTTTGGTGGAAAGTGCGGAGCAGGAGGTAAGTAAAAAAGAAGAGACAGTGCAAGGTCAACTAAAACAAGTAGAAATATATGGGCATGTCAAAATGCTAACAGCAGTGGTCTCTGTGGGATCAGCTACTGGTAGATTTTTGTTTCCAAACTTCCAACTTTCCTATAGTAAATATAGTACTTTTACAACCAGAAAAAACTACCTTAAAAGCAAGATAAAACCTACACTCATCCCACTACTGTCCACCTCCAACCCTAAAAAAAAAAAGGCAGAGTTACACAGGTGAAAATGGTGATTCTTCAAACACAAAGGATAAAGAACATGTCCACAGTCAGAAAGAAATCCATAGTCAAATCAGCTCCAATGTAAGTACATTTATGGGGAGGGGAGGGTAAGACAAACCAAGAAGGTGAAAAGCCAAGAAGATAGGACAGGAAAGATTCTACCCCTTCCTCTTTCTGCTGAGTGGACTACGTTCTGCCAGGCTCTCAGCCTGCCCCACAGGGACAGGGCCACAAGGGGGGTGGGGGGAGAGGCATGGAGGTGAGAGAAAAGGGGAGAGCGAAGACAAGAAGGGACTACAGTGGGGACACGTCAAACAGCACAGCAAGAAGGGATGGAGAAGCCCTTCCATTTCAAAATGCCTTTATAATCGATGCACAGGACATAAATTGGGCTCTGCCCAAAGCTGCTATTCTAATAATATCAATGCTCAGTGTATCTTTTTTGTGTGTGGTCAAAATACTAAAGCGTTTAGGATGACTTTCTCGGGCCATTAACCTCTGAATACTCGGAGCTAACCGCATCTAAAGAAAATAATTTAGGAAGTAAATACTCCCAAGTCAAACATCAATAATTTGGGGGTTCCCAGTGGCTGAATTTACTTGTCTGCACAACCAGGTCAGAGATCAGCTTCCAAGGGAAGAACGAGAGATACACAATGGATCATGCGACGGCTACATTTAATAGGTGACATGAAGGCACAAGGTCAATGCAGTTTCTAACAAAATCTAAACTCCGTCTTCTGCCCCAGAGTGCAGGCACTGCATTCGCCACTCTTGGATATGCAAGCTGCACGTCAACGTTTTATCAGTTGTGGTCCTCATCAATGGGCCATTCGTTGGCTTCATCAGAGCCATAAGCAAGAGTTTAGGTTGTGATCCCGGCTTCATGGTCTGCATTGTCCATCACTTTCCTTCCTGGGTCCCGAGTGACAGCTCTCCAGTTCCACACAAGAGAATGTTTTTGATACTCAGAACACGCAGGTAGGGACGAAGTTCTCAACCCACGGAGGGAAAGGGGGTTTTAAAGAGCCCTTAAGTATATAATCTAGCAACTACTTTTCCACGCAGATTTTTCTTTTCTTTTTTTTCCACGCAGATTTTTCAATGAAAGTAAGATTAAGTCACCAAGATAGTTATTTTTAAAGGAGATCTGAAACGAGACTGAAAACTATTTAAAACTCACAGATAGAACGTAAAACTGAATCAGACCAAAATCTTTGCAAAAGAACACAAGATTGAAACCCTCTCATTTTTGTCTAAGAGTTACACCCATCTTGGGGTATGGGGCCCACAGGACCTTGACATTCCTGCATTGGCTTGAGTTTGATAATATGTGTGTCACTTGGCACTTGGCATGAGACTCCTTTGGAAGTAGTTACAAGAGGTACTGACTTGACCAACCTTCCAGAAAGAGGGGGACAGCAGTGAGCAAGTAACCAAGGATCCTTCTGTTCCTGTTACATATTTCAAGGCCAAGCAAGAATCAGATGATACTGTTGAGTAATGGAAAAACTTGGAACACTAAAATACTGTTAAAATCCTAGGGTGAAAACATCCTTATAATAAAGCTCTCATACGCTTCTGGCTTTAAACCCACTTGTGCTTCTGGAGATGGCTGCACAATGATGTGAGTGCGAATGCTCGACACCACTGAACTGTGTGCTTGAAAGTGGCTAAGAAGGTACATTTTATGTTATTTGCATTTTGCCACAATTAAAATTTTAAAAAAATTAAACCACACTTGATAGATTTTGAAATTCCAAATTTACTTACAAATGATTATCTCCCAAAGTCAGTAAACAGAATAGGGCAGTCTCTAGCTTTGCCTGGCGGGGAGATTTGATGCCTCGTCAAACCTACTTCTTAATTTCAATGAGGTTTTAAATGGCAAGGTTAGAAATGTAATCACCAGCAAATGAAGCTCCAGGAGTTAATTAACACCATTGTGTGCCATGTTGTCTTCTCGGAACTGTATTTAAATGCGGTACAAAAAGTCATCGGTATAAATAAAGCCTTCATTCTGAAGGGAAAAATGAGGACTCTTCCCCTGCGGAGCACAGACTTGGCTCTTTCCCGGCAAAGCACTCTCCCCTCCACTCTCGCCCACGTCGCTGCTAACAAAGGTTTCAAAAGTCAATCCCCATTTCTTGTTACTGACTACATTTGACACACAGAGGGAAACTTGTTTTTGAAAGCTTTCCAATTAGAAATTAATTCCACGATTCATGGCAGGCAATTCCTTTCACATAGCTCTCGGTTAAGTCCCATGTACCTCGGGCTGGATGACAAACCCTGCAGCCCAATCTTGGCCCTATCAGCCACCAGCTGATTCATTTCGTCTTGGACCATCTTCTCCCTTTTTCTCACACTCGTCTGTGCCCCAGGGAGCGACCCACTACAAGCTGGGCAGAGACACAAGTGGAAAAGGCTGTGGTGGCTGTTTTTGTTTTTTTAAGTCTTTGCCTTTCAAACTTGTTTTTAACGGCAACCCATAATAAGGCACACACTTCATATGGTGGCCCAGGTGTCATAAACATGTATATATACATATACAACTGCAATAAAAGACTTTTAATCATCTCCTTATACTGCCTGCCAATGAGATAAACTCTGAGCTCCTTATTATATATATTCATATTAAATGCCAATTTTCTATAAGATGATTCTACAATTCTCATGTTCTCAATGAAATAACTTCCACATTTTGTGCTACTTGAATCTTTAAAACATTCAATGGATTAATATTTTAAGTACTTGCATATTTGCGTGTTCAAAATCAGGCTGCACTGCATGACTATATACTCAGATACTATATGTGTGTTTGTGTGAAGAAAAAGAGAGAGTAACCAGCTAACCTTGGGACTCAAAACAGCATATTCAACAACTGAATATACTAAATCATTGCTAGAATAACCAATGCTCTTAACAATCTTACTTAAGGGAAAGAGTATCTCAGCAAAAGAATGGATAGATGCCCTTTTCTTTCAACCAAATTGAAGAGGGAAAAGAATGTATATTGCCAATATCTCCCATTATTTTTTATTTTAAAATATTGCTACATTTAAAAAGTAGGGAGGGGTTCCTAAAAACCATCATCGTAGTAGGATGGTTTATCTTCTATGAAAGTTTCCATTTGTGCTGTTTCTAATTTAACAAAACAACAGGAAGAGTAAAGGGGATGTTACTAATGATCATGAAAACAATGTCAAAAAAAAAGACAAAAGTGGCAGAAAAAGTCGACTATATGATCACTAAGTATGGTGCTGTTATTGGCGATGTGGGCTCTTGGTTCAGCAATCTCGGTTGTTTTCTTTTGCAGTCATGTGTTATTGATCATGCTATTACAGTTGTCCTGATATTTTCCCTTTGCCCCACTCCACCCAGTACCCCCCCACTCCCTCAGGCAATCCCTCCACCATTGTTCACGTCCATGGGTCATGTGTGTAAGTTCTTTGGCTATCTCATTTCCTATACTGTACTTTACATCCCCATGATTATTCTGTAACTACCTATTTGTACTTCTTAACCCCCTTAGCTCTTCACCCATTCCCCCATAACCCCCTCCCATCTGACAGCCATCAAATGCTCTCTATATCCACGATTCTGTCTCTGCTCTTCTTGTTTCCTTCATTTGTTTTTAGATTCATTGTTGATATATAAGTGTTCTTTGCCATTTTATTGTTCATAGTTTTTATCTTTTTCTTAAATAAGTCCCTTTAACATTTCATATAATTGTTTGGTTATAATAAACTCCTTTAGTTTTTTCTTGTCTGGGAAGCTCTTTATCTGCCCTCCAATTCTAAATGATAGCTTTGCTGGGTAGAGAAGTCTTGGCTGTAGATCCCTGCTTTTCATGACTTTGAACTATTCTTGCCAATCCCTTCTAGCCTGCAAAGTTTCTTTTGAGAAATTGGCTGACATTCTTATGGGAACTCCCCTGTAGGTAACTAACTGCTTTTCTCTTGCTGCTTTTAAGATTCTCTCTTTATTTTTAATCTTTGGCATTTTAATTATGATGTGTCTTGGAGTGGGCCCCTCTGCATCCATCTTGTTTGCGACTCTCTGTGCTTCCTGAACTTGCATATCTATTTCTTTCATCAAATTAGGGAAGTTTTCTTTCATTATTTTTTCAAATAGATTTCCAACTCCTTGCTCTTTTTCTTCTCCTTCTGGCTCCCCTATGATGTGAGTATTGGCCCTCTTGAAGTTTTCCCAGAGGCTGCTTACATTATCCTTGTTTTTTTTTTTATTTTTTTTCTTGTTGTTCTGATTGTTTTTTTTTTTTTTTGCATCCTTATGTTCCAAATCATTGATTTGATTCTCAGATTTATCTATTCTACCCTTGTTTCCCTGTAAATTGTTCTGTATTTCAATTAGTATATACTTCATTTCTGACTGGATCTTTTTTATGCTGCTAAGGTCCTCACTAAGTTCCTTGAGCATCCTTATAACCAGTGTTTTGAACTCTGCATCTGATAGATTGCTTACCTCCATTTCATTTAGCTCTTTTTACGGAGTTTTAATCTGTTCTTTCATTTGGGCCATATTTCTTTGTCTCCTCACTTTGGCAGCCTCCCTGTGTTAGTTTCTATGTATTAGGTAGAAAGCTGCTTTGACTCCATGTCTTGGTAAGTGTGGCCTAATGTAGTAGGTGTCCTATAGGGTCCAGTGGCACAGCCTCACCTATTACCCCAAGCTGAATACTTGAGGTATGCCCTGCATGTGGGCTGAGTATACCCTCCTTTTGTAGTTGAGCCTTGGTTGCTGTTGACAGGTCAATGGGAGGGATTTACCAAGGCCAATCAGCTGCAAGGACTGGCTGTGACCACTTACCACCAACCTGTGCCCTCTGTGGAGGATCAGCTGTCCAGGGACAGGATGGTGGTGCTCTGACATGGTCTGTAGCTGTCTACTGGCTGCACTGGCCCTAGGGTTCCCCAGCTGGTGCAGGCCAAGGTCAGCCCCCACCTTGTGTTTTGCCCGGGGCCACCTTGCCTGAGTTATAAAGCAATCTGAGATAGCTGCTACTTGTGCTGGGCTTGGAGATTCCCAGAAGGCATCAAGCTGTGAACCTAGGCTGACTGCTGCTAGTGCCAGACCTAGGGCTCACTGAGGCCAGCTGTTGCTTGTTTGAGAGGATGTAGGAAGTTGTGAAGCATGAGCAAAGACAAGCCATTCATATGGGAAAGCTACTTGGGTGGGCCTATAAATTGGGTGGGCCAGAGTCTCTGGGGATCTCCAAGGCAGGTCAAACAGTGTTAGCCAGGTTGATGGAGTCTTAGAAATGGCACCAGCTTGCCAGCTCTGTGGGGGTAAGGTTTAGAAAAGGGACAATGGCCTCTGTTCACCTGGATGCCAGACACTTTAGTTTCTCCCTCTATACTGCTGGTGCCTTTCAAGCTGCTACCCCAGTGCTGGAGCTCAGAGGAAGTGAGTCTGAGTAGGTGAGTCTGTGTGTAGGTTCCTTAAGAGGAACTTCTTGGGGCTCCAGTAGTTTCTTCCACTGACTCAATTCCCGCTGGTTTTTGCAGTCAGAAGTTGTGGGGACATATCTTCCTGGCACTGAAACCCAGGGATAGGGTGCCTAGTATGAGGCTGGGACTCCTTGCTCCTGAGAAAACTCTCCTGAATTTTTACCCACCATGCATGGGTGAGAGACGAGCCTGTTCCATGTCTGTACTCCTTCTACCAGTCTGGATTGATGTGGTTTCTTTAATTCCATAGTTGTCAGACTTCCATTCAACTTGATTTCTAATGGTTCTGAGCAATGGTTGTTCTATAGACTAGTTGTCATTTTGATGTGGTTGTGTGAAGAGGTGAGCCATGTCTGCCTACATTGCCATCTTGACTGGACATCAGCAACCTTGGTTCTTGAGTCCAGCAAAGAAAGAATTCAGAGCCAAGAGCTCTGGTGTAAGAGAAAGTTTATTTAGCACAAAGATAGAACAAGTGAGCCAGCTGGGCTGTGTGGACTTGGGAAACAAGATACAGAGGCAAAAGAAGCGCTTTTGGAGGAAAAAAAGCAAAGACACATGCCTGAAGAAGTAAGGTGTGGTAGAAAGGGAGAGAGGAAAAGAAGGGGAGAGGGAGAGAGGAGGGGAGGAGACAAGGAGGGGAAGAGATAGGGAGAGGGGCAGAAAAGGAACTGGAACCTTTGCCTTAAGGTTTTTTATCTGTTTTCTAAATGCAGGAATTTTAGGAGAGGATCTCAACAGAATATTCATCAGTTTTCCAGATGTGTCCTTTTAGGCTCATGGTCTCTAATGATTGGTCAGTGCTGGAGAAGAGGGTCATTAGTCATTGCATCTGGTCCTGATGTCAGCCATGACACTGCTTCATCTGGTTTCACAACTTTTCTGGATCTGGAGCTAAAACACAACTAAGGCCTAGAAGTTATTTCTAGTTTGACCAAACTTCTGTCTCTGTGGTCAACAGACCCAAGGCACTCTTCCTAAGATGATTTGATACTGAACAGAACTTCATTGTCCTGAGGGCTTATTGCTTAAGGAAGTGGTTGTGCAAAGGAGACAAAGGCAAGTGAGCTAGGGACAGTATCCCCATTATACTTGCCAAGGAATTTTCCTAGCTTCTTCCTCTCCTGCCTCAGTGTGCAGGATGAAGAAACTTTCCTGTACTCTCCAGGGTTCTTCTGTCTGTTCTAATACTCAAATAGACATGAAACAGATTAGCAAGAGAAAATGACCAAATTTAATTACATACGTATGGGAGCCCCTGAACACAAGAGAAAGTCAGACGTCCTACAGACATGAGCTTTCCAGATGAAAAAGGAAAGATGAGGTAGATGACATTCTGGGCTAAGGATGAGGTGAGGTATCTTGGGGACTCAGAAGGCAATTACAGGGAGAGTACATGTCCAGTAATCAGTAGTTTACCCTGCCATATGGACCAGTTATCTCTGACATTCTCTTACTACAGGGAAGGCTCACAATTCAAATTCTTCCATAGTTGGGGGTGAGGGTTCAGAAGTTTCTCCTGAGCGTACAGGATCTCAGCTGCCTTTAGCTCTAAATAATCTGCATACCATAAAGGTACATCTTGGGGTGGCTATTCTAGACCCCTACAGTGGCAAAATGAAACTAAAGCCCCAAATGTAGACACAAGGAACTTTATATGCTTCTTTCATTAATAATGTTCCAGAATCAGAGTTTCTGAGGGAACCGTGAAAAACCGAAAGCCTTTGGGCAAAAGTTGGCAATTCATAATAAGGAAAAAGCCAGTGTGAGCAAAGAAGAGATTGCAGGACTTCCGGCCAAGACGGAGGCATAGGTAGACACACTGTGCCTCCTCACACAACCAAGATAGGGACAATAACAATTTAGAAACATAATAACAACCAGAACTGACAGAAAATTGAACGGTATGGAAGTCGGACAACCAAGGAGTTAAAATAGACCCGTTCATCCAGACCAGTAGGACGGGCAGAGTCGGGAAGCTGGGTGGAGAGGGGTCGCGAGGCACAGAGAGCATTGGGACTGGGCACGTAAGACCGCAGTGGGTGGACACTGGGTACACAAGCAGCAGCTGGCAGATCCCAGCCAAGGGATGGCAACCGGCAGACCCAGCAAGGCAGCCATTGTGAAGCAAGTCACTGCAAGCAACCCAGGATCCCAACGTGGGAAATAGAGCCTTGGGGCACTGATTGAAAACACCTGTGGGGGTTGAGGCGCAGAGAGAGACTCCCAGCCTCACAGGAGAGGTAGTTGGAAAGACCAACAGGTAACACAAGCCCACCCACATGGGAATCAGCACCAGAAAGATCCAGTTTGCTTGGGGGAAGCAGCAGAAGGGACTGAAACTGGCAGAGAGCAGAGCAAGCACCATTGTTCCCTCTCAGACCCTGTCCCCACATACAGCGTCACAACCCAGAGACTGGGGTGCCCCGCCCTGGTGAACACCTAAGGCTCTGCCCCTCATATGTAACCGGCACGACCAGACCGAGAGAGAGAGAGAGAGAGAGAGAGAGAGAGAGAGCGCTCAAACAGAAGAACAAATGAAAGCTCCAGAAGCCATCCTTTTAAGCGACTAAGAGATAGCCAACCTATCAGATGCACAGTTCAAAACACTGGTGATCAGGAAGCTCACAGAACTGGTTGATTTTGGTTGCAAACTAGATGAAAAAATGAAGCCTACCATAAGTAAAATGAAGAAAAATACACAGGGAACCAATAGTGACGAAAAGAAAGCTGGGTCTCACATCAATGGAGTGGACCACAAAGAAGAAAGAAACAACCACACAGAAAAGAATGGAGAAATAAGAATTCAAAAAAATGAGGAGAGGCTTAGGAACCTCCAGGACATCTTTAAACGTTCCAATATGCAAATTATAGGGGTATCAGAAGGAGAAGAGGAAGAGCAACAAGTGGAAAACTTATTTGAACAAATAATAAAGGAGAACTTCCCCATTCTGGCAAAGGAAATAGACTTCCAGGAAGGCCAGGAGGCTCAGAGAGTCCCAAAGAAGTTGGATCCAAGGAGGAACACAACAAGGCACAACATAATTACATTACCCAACATAAAAATGAAGGAGAGAATCCTAGAAGCAGCAAGAGATAAGGAGACAGTAACCTATAAAGGAGTTCCCATCAGACTGTCAGCTGATTTCTCAAAAGAGACCTTACAGACAAGAAGGGGCTGGAAAGAAGTATTCCAAGTCATGAAAGGCAAGGAACTACATCCCAGATTGCTCTATCTAGCAAAGCTTTCATTTAGAATGGAAGAGCAGATAGTACTTCTCAGATAAGGTCAAGTTAAAGGAGTTCATCATGACCAAGCCCTTATTTTATGAAATGTTAAAGGGACTTATCTAAGAAAAAGAAGATAAAAAACATGTATAGTGCCCTGGCTGGCGTAGCTCAGTGGATTGAGCATGGGCTGCGAACCAGGCATCGCAGGTTCGATTCCCAGTCAGGGCACATGCCTAGGTTGCAGGCCATGTCCCCCAGCAACCATACACTGCTGTTTCTCTCTCTCTCTCTCTTTCTCCCTCCCTTCCCTCTCTAAAAAATAAATAAATAAAATCTTAAAAAAAACCCCACATGTATAGTAAAATGACAACAAACTCACAATTACTAACAACCACACCAAAAACAAAAACAAACTAAGCAAACAACTAGAAGAGGAACAGAACCATAGAAATGGAGATCACATGGAGGGTTAGCAACAGGCGAGTAGGAGGAGGAGAGAGGGGTAAAAGGTACGGAGAATAAGTAGCATAGATGGTAGGTGGAAAATAGACAGGGGGAAGGCAAGAGTAGTATGGGAAATGTAGAAGCTAAAGAACTTATGACACATGGACATGAACTAGAGGAGAGGAAAGTGGGTGCGGGAGGGTGTGCAGGGTGTAGGGGGATGGAGGGGGGTAATGGGATAGCTGTAACAGCATAATCAATAAAATATTTTTAAAAAGAAGAAGAGATTACAGACATAGACTCTTGAAAGCTGAGAGAGCAACCTGGTATATATCTAGGAGCAGTTAAATGCCTGTATATTATATACACAACACAAACACTATTTATATATATATATATATATATATATATATATATAGTCTGTCCAGAAAGTAATATGAAAATCCAGTCATGTAATATGAAAAATAGAGACATTTACTGAATAAGATACAAGATATAAGACACATTGTACATAGGACAATGATGCCTCAGTCCCCTTCGAAGTAGGGGGACCTCACACATTTCTCCCAATCGCCATCAGCTGCCCCGGCATATGCTCCTGAACCTCATCGACAGTCTAAAATCTCTTCCCTTTCAAAGGTGATTTTAGTTTTGGGAAAAGCCAGAAGTCACAGGTCACCAAACTGGGGCTGTAGGAGGGCTGAGTCACCTGAGTGATTCAATGTTTTGCCAAACTCTGCATAAGACGTGATGTATGAGCAGGCATGTTGTCCTGATGAAGCTGCCAGTCACCAGTTGCCCATAGCTGCGGCCTTCTGAATCATCTGAATAGTTTCCACAGAGGAATTTTCAAGCAAAATTTGATGCAGATTTCATTGCTCTACTTGCTCAATCATTCTGAATGTGACAGCCACACAGTACACATGCTCACTCAACAGTGTCTACTGCCACAACTGACCAGTACAGTGAAGTCATCATTATTCATGCATGTGCATTCCAGTCCACTCTCTTTGGCTGCCAGGTTACACTGATTTCATGCAAACTGTTCTCAATATATTAACAATAGCTGTAGTTTTTCCAGATACACACACACACACACACATCTATATATAATTGTGTATTTGGGCTGTTTCTGATTTGTTATATCAGAAACAGCCCAAATACACAATGTTTGGGGGAGATTATATATAATATAATATAATATAATATAATATAATATAATATAATATAATATAATATATAATCTCCCCCAAACATATATAAAATAGATATATAAATATACAAGTATATATAATATATAAGTATATATTATACATACATATATGATCTAATATACATTATATATATATATGTATATATATAATCTCTCCCAAACATTGGTACACTGCTTATTATTTGCCAGGCACTGCTAAAGCACTTTTTATAAATATTAATGCATTTACTACTCATAATTATCCATGGAGGCACAGAATGGTTAAGCAACTTGCCCATGGCCACTCAGGTGGTGAATGACAGAGAAACTCAGGCTGGCTGGTTTCAGCATTTGTGCTTGTATTCCTGCATTCTGTGGCTGCTTCTCTGGAAATGCTTTTGGTTCCTGCCCTTTTGGATCCTGCCTCTCCAGCTGTCCAAACATTCTGCGGGTCAACCTGCACTCCAATGTCTTTCTAGCAATCGTAGCATTGGGTTCTCTGTTTGCAGGCAAGCCCCCCTGACTGATGCAGTCCCAAATCCAATTACTGAGACAAGCTCAGGTGAACACAAAAGCCTGCCCTGTACTCTGGCCCAATAACAAGTCAATTACCTGAGAAGCCCCAGGAAGCGTAAGGTAGGAATGGGAGAAGAGGGCATACTTATCTTACGGGGGGGAAGCAACAGCTATCATGACATTTATGAAAGCAAGAAATACAGGGGCTCATTATTCTCAATTTCAAGCAGAAGGCAGGTGGATTTCAGGTGGTCAGCTGCAGACATTCACAATTTTCTGCCTGAGTCTGCTGTGAAAAGCAGCTCTGAGAATCTCCAGGCCACAATTCCCTGAACTTCACACACACAGAAATTTAAGAACTGGAAAAAGTCAGGAGTGATTAAAGGAAATAAACACTCTCCTTTGTACCCAGTCAGCTGCCTCTCTTCCCACATGAGCTATCTCCTACCTTATCTTCCTCCGCCTAACCCAAGGCTGGTCTGAGGGCAGCGGGCACAGAGCTTATCAGGCACTGAAGGTGGAGCCCTGGCACAGAGCAGATGCAGCCTGAGGACAAGGTGCTGGGGAGGGGAGGGAGGGGAGGGAGGGGAGAGGGAAGGCATCCATTCTGTCTGTCAGGAGGCCGCAGGAAGCACCAGCTCTGAGGAGATGCACTAGGACAGTAGCAGACTGCCATGTCATTTCTTCTTTCCTAATCCCAAATCCTGAAACTTCAAAAAGTGTCCTGGAGACAAATACCACCATTGAGTCCGTTGAATCCTTTAAAAAAAAAAAGCACCTCCTTTCCCTCTTTTTCCTTTACAGAAACTGATTTACACACCCAGAGACCACTTTTCATCTAAATATACATACATATACATACTCTTTCTGATAATTTCTTAAATAAGTGTCTCAGGAATCTAAGAGGCCTTTTATGTATTGTAGAATAAAGACAACCTCTGTGGTCTCTATCCGGTCATATTTCCAACAGTTACAGTCCTTGTAACATCAGGAACTTATTTTGAGTGCTTGTTGATGGTTAGCTGTCCGTTAAAGCAGAAGGGAAGTCCCTAAATGTTATCGTCCCGTTCTTCCCCAACGGGCAGGCTTCTCACTCTCTGTGCTCCACCCCAGAACAAGCCTCAGCTCCTGGCACCTTGCCCACAGCCCCTAATGATTTCCCTGCCTTCTACTCTCCTTTCTCCATTCTGCACATCACGAGCCTGACCACTCCACTAGAGAAATGCTTTTGTCAACTGATAGTGTCTGCCACCTGCCATCTGTCACATCATGTCCACATGCAGTCTCAGTCTCAGTGTGTCCCCAGCACCCACGTATGTATTGCGTGAAGTGGTCCCCAAATGTCTATGTGACGCACAGTAAGAATAAGAGCGATGTAGTAAGTTCTCTACAAACTGTTTTTTAATTTTGTTTCTTTTTATTAATACAGATGATACTAACAGAAAGTTATCTTTTAATATAATCAAGGATACAAATAAACTTACTAACCAATAAACAAATAATATTAACTTCACTTTCCTCTTTATTGAATAATTTCCTATTTGGTAATCTATTTATTTTTACCAATTTATTTTTAAACTGCTTTATTATTTCAATGAAATTTCTTTAAAAAAAAACAATTTCATTGCTTATGCTATTACAATTGTTCCAACTTTCTCCCTTTGACTCCCCCCACCCAGCCCACCCCCCACTTCCACAGTCAATCCCCACACTGTTGTCCATGCCCATGGGCCTTCACCTCTATTCTTTGACTAATCCCTTCACCTTCTTTCAATCAGTTTCTGCCTCCCCACCCCTCACAGCTGTCGGTCTGTTCCATGATTCCAGGCCTCTGGTTCTATTTTGCTCATTAGTTTATTTTGTTCATTAGATTCCTCTCACAAATGAGATCATGTGGTATTTGTCTTTCACTGGCTGGCTCATTTCACTTAGCATGAGTCTCCAGTTCCACCCATGCTGTCACAAAAGGTAGGAATTCCTTCCTTTTTTCTGCTGCATAGTATTCCATTATGTAAATGTACCACAGGTTTGTTCTTTGTTTTTGTTTTTTATCAACTCATCTACTGAAGAGAACTCAGGCTGTTTCCAAAGCTTGGCTATTATAAATGGTGCTGCTATGAACATGGAGATGCATCAATTCTTCTGGATTGGTGTTTCAGGATTCTTAGGGTATATCCTCAGCAATAGAATTGCTGGATGAAAAGGCAGTTCCATTTTTAGGTTTTTTTTTTTTTTTTTAAGGAAACTCCACACTGTTTTCCACACCAGTCTGCATTCCCACCAGCAGTGCACTAGGGTTCCCTTTTCTCTACATCCTTGCCAGCACTTGCTGTTTGTTGATTTATTAATGATAGCCATTTAGATAGGTGTGATATCTCATTGTGGTTTTAATTGGCATCTCTCTAATGACTAATCCTTTAAGATAAGGAACAAGACAGGGGTGTCTGCTTTCACAACTCTTATTCAACATTGTACTGGAAGTCCTAGCCACAACAGTCTGACAAGAAGAAGAAACAAAAGGCATCCAAATTGGAAAGCAGGAAGTAAAACTGTTATTATGCACATATGATATTGTACACAGAAAACCCTAAAGGCTCCACCAAAAAACTACCTGACCTAATAAATGAATTCGGCAAATTAGCAGGATACAAAGTCAATATTCAGAAATCGAAGGCATTTTTATACACTAATAATGAACTATCACGCAGAGAAATTAAGAAAACAATCCCATTTACTTTTGCAACGAAGAAAATAGAGTACCTAGGAATAAATTTAACCAAGGAGGTAAAAGACCTGTGCTCAGAGAACTATAGGACACTGAAGAAAGAAACTGAAAAAGATACAAATAAGTGGAAACATATACCATGTTCACGGATTGGAACATCATTAAAATGTCCATACTACCCAAAGCAATCTATAGATCCAATGCATACAGAACTAGAACAAATATGAATATTCCAAAAACTTATAGTTTTTTAATAATTAAATTTATTTAATTATGAAGAGCAGTCCTTTACTTGTTTTATTTATTTATTTTTTTGTCCTGGTGCTAAAATGTCTTTCTCTTATGAAATGTAAGAGCTATTGAATCCTTTTCAACCTTTATTTTGCAAAATAAAAGAAGTCTGAAGTCATATGCTAGATTCCACTTAAAAACATTTTTTTCACTAGGGCATTAAATAGGAAATCTGACAACCTCTATCGCACATAGGTTTCCCATTGATGTTTTCTATTGCTGATAACAAGGTTGACAAAAGACAAACCCAAGATCATCGATCACCTTCTCTCAGTTGACAGATGCAACCTGTTTACCCTATTCGCTCTTGCCTCAGCCAGGCCCACCCCTCAGTGTCCCTGTCACATGCCATGCTCCTTTCTGCCATGACCTATGCTAATGTCTTGTCTACAGTCTCACCAACTAGTTAAGTCTTGTCCTCAACTACTACCTCTGCCCACTAACCTCCTTACACCCTGCTACTCAAACTCAATCTCCGTTCCCCTTATTCGAGTACAGACTGTCTACCAGGGGTGTCCAGTCTGTGACCCAGGATGGCTATGAATACGGCCCAACACAGAATCATAAATTTACTTAAAACATTATGAGAATTTTTTTGTGATTACATGTCACAATGTATTTAATGTGTGGCCCAAGACAACTCTTCTTCCAGTGTGGGCCAGAGATGCCAAAAGGGTGGACACCCCTGGAAAACAATTATTCTTTTTTTAAAATATTTTATTTATTTTGAGAGAGAGGGGAAGGGAGGGAGGAAGAGAGGGAGAGAAACATCAATGTGTGGATGTCTCTCATGCACCCCTCACTGAGGATCTGACCCACAATGCAGGCATGTACCCTGACTGGGAACTGAACCTGCGACCCTTTGGTTTGCAGGCCTGCGCTCAAACTGCTGAGCTACACCAGCTATTCTTAAATGAGCCTTCGTGATACACTTAGTTGCTACATGCCATAAAAGCTTTATTATTAGTAAGAGAAGTATTGAGGTTTACAAATAATTTTTTTTTTTTATCAAATCAGATTGGTTTTCTACAATAACATCTTTTCCCAATATTCTTTCTGGGAGGGAGAACAAGAGGTGAAGACCAACTTCATGTATTGTTTGGTAGTATCTGTGTGGAAAAAAATAATCCACCACTTGTCGGCAGAGGATTCAGCACACCGTGGGACGGTCTAGCATATGGACGCCGCCCTTTGCATATCTCAGGGCAGAGGACACCTGAGAGCCGTTTGTGGGCACCAAGCAACATGGTGAAGAAGCGTTCCATGCAAGTTCATGACTTGAAGAGACAAATCTTACGTCCTAGCATGTCACACTCAAAAAGAAGTGCCCTGGCCAGGTGGCTCGGTTGGAGAGTCATCCAGTAAACAGAAGTCACGGGTTCGATTCCCCATCAGGGCACGTGGCTAGGTTGCAGGTTCAATCCCTGGTTGGGGTGCATGTGAGGGGCAATGGGTCTATGTTTCTCTCACATCAATGTTTTTCTCCCTCTCTCTCTCTCCCGCCATTTCTCTCTCTCTAAAAGCAGTAAGCATGGCCTTGGGTGAGGGCAAATAAATAAATAAATAAATAAATAAGAAAGAAAGAAGCTTCTAGAGAGCAGGAATCCTATTCAACATTGACACACATTTGACACTCCAAAACCTGATGAATTTAATTAACTATTACAAGCACAATCAAACAAGTTGCTCCACCAGACTGTGAGCTTATTAAATGGCCCTCAGTCTTGCTCCCCTAGGGAGCAGTATTGGTGCATTATAATATTTATTGAATTTAAAAATGGTGAATCTTTATGGAAAAAAATATATGTACATATACAACTATGTGTACAGTTTAGAGCAACCCTTATGAAAAAAAATAACCCCCATGTGTCCAGCAAGTACTACTGAGAACTTCTTATGCTCTGGCCACTGGTCTAACTACTTAGGAATACAAGCATATATGAAACAGAATAATCCTGGCCCTTGGGTAGCTTACATACTAGAGGGGGAAGAATGATCGTAAATAAAATAAACAAGTTCATTATCAACTATTTATGTTAGAAGGTTGTACAGGAATAGAACAGGAGACGAAGGTAGACGTTACAATTTTAAATAGGTGGCCGGATAGTCTCGAGAGAACAGCCTCTGAGTGAAGACTTAAGCAGGTGAGCAGGGATCTGGAGAAAGAGGGTTTCAGGCACAGAAGACAGTGCAACAGCCCTGAGCTGGGAGTGTGCCCAGCGTGAGGAAGCACCGGCGAGAGGGCCAGAGGGGCAACCGCGGTGCAAATGGACAAGAATGTGGCTCTATGAGATCAGAGAATGAGATTGTCTTCTTTTGTCCATAAAACAAATTCTCTGCACTGTTGGCATGCCAGTCGCATTTGTATCTAATGTAAAATATGTCAGCCTCTCTGGGCAAATCAAAGCACTGCATGTGCAACCTTTGTTGCCTAATAACTCACCTGGATTGTTATTTTACACTTGGCTTTGTTCTTGTCTCACTGAAACAGCAAGTTTAATTTTTGAGATCAAAGAACTGTCAGTGGCATAATTGCTCAGTAAAGCAGCTCTTGCAAGTCTTCATTAAAAGGATCCTTGCGTGTTGCTTTGTGTGTGAACCAGTAGACCTGTTCTACTGCTGACAGACTGCTTTCATTTCTTTCCTGAGGTCTTACAGAACAGATAAGCCTTTTTCTTTGAGCTGTGTCCCCAGTGATTAGTTTAAAATGTGACACAGCACATGAAATAAAATGAGATACCCCCCTCACCAAGGTGAGGCAGACCTAGACCTAGGGAACAGACAAATCCCAGCTCTTGTGTGACCTCTGCTCTGCAATTCTTTCATAAGCCCCGCCCCCGCCTGGGGCCCAGGGAGGTAAAGTCTCTCGCTCTGTGCAACCCCAGAGTACTCTCTGTTCTGTCATAGTGGTCATCATGCTATGTATTTTGTTGGGAGTGGGGGGTAGTTGCAGTTTTATAAAACTGTATTATAATATTATTAATATGTTGATCTCTCCCATTAAGTTATCTCTTAAGTAGACTTAAGATACTGGAATTGTGTCTTAATTCATTTTTGTGTTCTCAGCTTCTGGTGCCTGGGGAAGACATTACGTACTAATATTTGTGCTGCTTTTCTCCTTCAAAGCTCTTGGGAAGAGAACACTCCTTTGGTGTGAAATCAGGTAATGTGACTTGCTCTGGGGAATGACATGTGAGCAAAAGTCACTTCAGGCAGAAGCATTAAAAGTCTGTAGGAAAGCCTCCATTCCCCCCCCACAGGTGGCCGCTGTGGAAGATGCTGGCACAGAAATGTGGTGAGGTGGGAGCAGAGCCGCCACCTGTGTGACCGCTGCCCTGGAGAGCACCCAGCGACAAAATGTTCTTTTCCTGAGCAAGCAATAAGCTTATGTTCAGCCACAAAGACTTTGCTGTAGTCTTGTTACTGCAGCAAGACCTATACTATCCTGACTGACAAATCAGAGCACAGGAGCACCAGACAGATTTTTAGAGATACCAGGAAATACAAAAGTCGGGGTGACCACACTGGACAGTGCTAGAGGTAGGTGCTATTGGGTTGCTCAAAAGTCCGTTTAGTTTTCTCTGTAAAATAAGAGACACATTTTTCATTTTCACCAATAACTTTATTGATTTGAATATTTTGAGCATGTCAGCTGTCTCCTGTGTGGTATAACACTGATTGTTTTCAATTAAAGTCTCGATTTGATCGCTATCAACTCAACTGGTCTAGCCAACTGTGGAGCAATGTCCAGAGAGAAATCTCCAGCCCGAAACTTCGCAAACCACTTCTGACACGTTCAGTCAGTCACAGCACCTTCTCCGTACCCTGCACACATCTTTTTTTGCATTTCATTTGCATTTACCTTTCTTGAAATAATAAAGCATAATATGCCAAAAATGTTGTGTTTTCTCCCATCTTCAATATTAAAATGACTGCACAGAAATTCATCAAGTTTTTTTAAATGTATGCTGATATGACAGCTGTCACAATTTTGTATGTTGCAATCTAACAATTTTTTCAAATGAAGTTAAAAGCTAAGCACTACTACATCCATTTTACAGAAAAAAAAACAAATGAACTTTGCCCAACCCACTACATATAAGAAGCTGTCTACAGTGAGAGAACAATTAATAGAATCATTAATCCACTTTACTTTTGTCTTCTCTTTACACTTGTACTCCCAAAGCTAATTGCTTAAGTAGAAGCTCCTACATTTATTACAGTCATTAAGAAATAAAACTGATTTTGAATTTCACAACCTGAAATCGCACTGGAGCAGTAACTTCTTGCATGCATTCTTTGACTAAGAGAGACCCTACACAAAGGAGGTAGTTTTGAAAATGTAATACTAACCAGCAACAGATACACTTGTAAACTCTCCATCCCCTAATGCAGATAACGGTTCCTTACTTGTAAAGTTCTACTTCTGGTGGGGGTGGACTGGGGTCAGGGTTAAAGATGGAAGAGGACTGGATAATATAAATGGTGTAAGAATTTAAGTAGCCTGAAAAAAAAATTAAGGGAGGTTGGATAGGGGCCTCTTGGAGAATCACAACATAATTATCTTCAGCCTACCAAAGTAGCCTGGGGTAGCCTCGAATCACCCGAACTCCATAGAAGAGCATCTGCTGTCCTCCTCCCTATGAAACAGAGCCCTCAGCCGGGGCCAGGTCAACGGTACCAGGGTGAAGAAAGAGGAAGGCTGTGCAGTGAGACCAGGAAAACGAACAACAGGATGAGCTGATGCAGGAAAGACACAAGCTGGGCAAATGGCTCACCTGAAAAGCCTTAAGGCAACAATGCTTAGGGGAGGAGGAGGAGGAAGAAACAGGAATGGTAGAGCCAAAGGAAACCAAACCCAAAATGAAGAGGGATAGCTCATTTCAAGGGAAGTGAGTAAGAAGATGAGTCTTCAAAAAACCTGGAGAAAGACTAACCAGACATTTCTTGGGGCCAAACCAGAGAGGAAGATGCTGAGAAAGGGCTTCTTCCCAGCAAGCACTTCCATCCTAGACATGAGGTGGAAACCAGGGAAACCAGCGAAACCCGTCCTCACGGTAGGGGCTGGTGGTAGGGGCTGACGCCGGAAATGCAGCCGCAGGACCCGGGCCCAGCTGCACCCACTCCTGCCCCGGAGCTCCTCTCTGTTCCCTGAATGGAACATGGACTGTCCCCGGTGTCGCCTGCACTGGCTCCCCTCTTCCTCCCTGCTGTGGGGCTCCTCCAGCGGGAGAGGCCCACACCTCCACTCCCGGGCAGGCTCCTAGTGGAGATCTGAGACCCTCTCCTCTGAGCTTCCAGCAGCTCATCTTCTCGGGGCACCCGCCACCAAGCCTCATGGGATGAATGACCAGACAGGAGGGGAAAGTGAGTAGCCTGTGATTTCATCATGATTTGCCTCAAAAGAGGTCATACTCCCTACTCCCTCACACACCCATGTTTCCTGGCACATAAACATATGAAAACCCAGAAAAGGGGGGCAAAATTTCAAGGTCATTTTACCTCATAAAGAGAACTTTTCTTCTTTTGGAAAAATTATAACAACAGAGAATTTAAGATCGGGGGCCGAATTTGTCTTTAAACACTTCATTTATTCAGACAAGGTATTTGGATGCTGGTATTCAACTTGTGCTACCTCCAAAATATCTATAAAAGCTGTGAAGGAGTTTCCACCTGGGCACACCATTTCAATACACGAGAACTAACAAGCACACAGAACTGGCGTGAGTGTGTGCTGTGGGCCTGCTTCATGGGAGGTGACTGCAGAAGATGGCTTGGCTGAGCACCAAAACCATAAAAAATGTTTTTCATCTTATTCACACGCCCATCACTGAAATCCATGGGCAAAGGAGCTGAAGGTGTAATTATTCCATTCAACTATTTGTTACTATGTGAATGTAATGTTGGCAGGTATTTCAGAACGTGTTCAATATACTATGACGAAGTTTAGCAAGATCAAAGGACCCCTTGAAGGTCTTATAACTCCGGTGCGCAAGCTAACAATGCTCAGAGTGGAGAAAAACATGGACAATTGTAGAGAAGGAATGCAGATTCCTCAGATGAGCTTTTCTGACTCTGAAACCTAGCCACCCACGTGTGGGCACAGGCAGGATTCAGGAAAGGCCCCTGGGTCACCTTCTAGCACAGGACAGCTTCCACTAGGGACCTCTCAGGAGCTCCTGTGGTTAAGCCCAGCATCACCACAGAGGCCAGGCCCCTTCCCTGCATTCCTCACCCTCCACCTAAACTTCAGGGGCTGCGCTGGTTTCCTCATCTCAATCTGCTGATGCCCACTCCATGCACAAGGTTCTTCTCACCAGGACCACGCCTTCTACTGCCTCTCCTCCCAGCACTGCACTTCCCTGGGCTCCTACACCAAGCGTTGTCTCAGGAAAGAGCCTCTCGAAGACATATGGGGCAAGGTTCAGAGACCCACCAGGAGATGTTGTGGCACACGGGCTAGAAATGACAAGTCTTCAACGGCCACAGGCAGGAAGGACTAGGGGAAGATACAACTTTACTGGTGAGAGCCAAAGCAATTGAGGAGGGGCTGCCTGGTTGTAGCTCATTATAGATGGTCACGGTCACTGCCAGCAAAATGAAAGAGAGAGGAAGCAGGAGCAACAGGTACCTCCAACTTCTCTCCCCTCCCAACCTTCCATCGACTGAACCCAAAGCAAAGCCAGATGGCCAAGGGAACCCTAGGGATGAGCACCCACGGAGGGGGGCCTCCAAGGTACAGACTAGGACAGACGAGTGTGGAGAGCGGAAAGGACGGACACACAGAATGACCAGCAGAGCTGCCCTGGGCCCTTTATGTTCCGCCTATTCATCACTTCTTCTGTAACTGCCAGTCAGTCACCTAGTGGGGACCAGTGAGGGGGATTTTCCAATGGCAATAATCCAACAAAAGTCTTATCGTCATGGTTTCACCCCTTGGTTTGGTCTTCCATCATATAGGTGGTAAACAGAAAACCAGGCAGACTCAGCCATTTTCTGATGATGAAGGTCACCAGACTCTCGAGGCCCTTTAGACCAGTGCTGCTAAGTATGGTCCATGGACCAGCGGCATCAGCAGTACCTGGAAGTGGACAGAAATGCAGATTCCTGGGCCCCACTCATGCATTATCAAGTCAAAGTCTCTAAGACTAGAGTCCTGGGATCTGTGTTTTAACAAGCCCTCCAGGGTTCTCATGCAAACTAAAGGTTGAGCAGTCCCCGTTGGCCTCACTTCTGACACCTCTAAGGAGAACAGTCCACCGACGGCCCATCAGCGACTTGCACTAAGTGGGGTCCTGTCTATGGAGCCCCTGACTCTTCCCACTTCCTCACCATGACCTCCAGAAAGACACCAGTGTTTCAGCTTCACTTTTTCTACTTAACTGCTATCAATATGACCAATAAGATCTCTTTCAGCTTGTCAAAGGGACGGACCATAGAAACCCTCAGATCTGTCATTTCAGGTAATGAGGGTGATGATGGTGGCAGTGATGGCAGCAGTGACAACGGCAGCAGCTCACACTTACTGAGCCATCTCTATATAACTAGCTCTGTCTTTAACAGTCCTGCACACATTAATGTACATAGTCTTACCACCCCATGGGGCAGGCACTGTCCGCCTCACAGATGGTGAGGTCCTAACATAGGCAAAAGCTCTGTAACTGCCTTTGAGTGTGCATTAGAAAGGAACACCTAGTCCAAAGCTACGAAAACAGCAAAATAAAGATGTAAAAGCCCTTTGTAAATGGCAAGCATTATATCAGGTTAGTCAAAAAGTTCATTTGTTTTTTTTCATACAATGGCTCCAGTAGGGCTTAGTTGTCTTTACCTTCATTTGAAACAATTTTGTCAGATAGAAATATACAAAATTGTGACAGCTGTCATACCAGCGTGGATTTAAAAACCTTATCAAAATCGGTGAATTTTTGCGTAGCCATTTTAAATTGAAGATGAAAGAAAATATGCAACATTTTCAACATATTATGCTTTATTATTTCCAGAAAGGTAAAAAAAAAAAAAGCAACTGGAAACACAAAGAAAAATTTGTGCAGTGTGTGGGGAAGGTGCTGTGACTGATCGAACGTGTCACAGTGGTCTGCGAATTTTCGTGCTGGAGATTCTCACTGGAAGAGGCTCCCTGGTTGGCTAGACCAGCTGAAGTTGGCAGCGATCAAATCCAGACATTAACTGAGAACAGTCAATGTTATTCCACGTGGGACAGACAGCCGACATACTCAACTTATGCAAATCAATAAAATTATTGGTGAAAATGAAAAATGTGTCTTTTATTTTACTGAAAAAACCATACAGACTTTTGGGCCAACCCGATACAAATGACAGCAGAGTAAACAACCGACTACTGATGAACTGAAGCTGCTCGGTTTTGTTTTGTTTTTTAAGCTCTAACTTCATGAGATGTTCAAAGTAAATTAGAATATGACTAATAGGCTTTTTTAAAAGGAGTTATGAGCCAAGAGGAGGGGAAATTTGCTTCAAATGGTACTATTTGAAGATTTGTGTTAAATTTAGAATAGTAGAGGAAAACAAGTATTGATGCTAATTTGAAGCTAAAAAACAGCTTTCATTGATGACTAGAAGTAACAACACAGCTCTGATTAAAAGAAGATAAAACCACCTCGTAGATCTCCTCAGACATGAAGATGGGCTGTTGCCACCGGCTCTCTTCTGATACTGCTCCCAGAATTCTGTTTATGACCAAACCATTTAATCTTCCAGGAACAGATGTATAGATATGTTCTTCTTACTCTTTTGATTCTTGATTGAATAAGATTCTTCCTACATCTTCAAATGCTCTTCAAGCGAACGCATTAGCTTCCCCTCCCCAACGCAAGAGACGCGATGAATAGCAAAGCCCTGTCCCTCCCTGTTTGTCCACGACAGCCCCCAGAGCGCTCCGGGGGCTGCGCTGGCCTCTCGGCAGAGAAAGACCACTGCTCTGACCTCGGTCAGACACAGAGCAAGGAATGCAAACTGACCCCCTCTCCCCTCATCGATTCCCACGATAGAACACTGACTGGTATTCCATTTTAGGAGACAGACTCAAAAGGTTATTTGACTTTCTCCAGGTCATACAGCCATTAACTGACAAACACAGAGAAATGTTCTCTTTACCACACCACTGCCGATTCTATTTCATGGAGTGACAGAGGCATCACACCTCCCCTAATTTCTATGCAGGATCATTACACATCTTCTCCACCTTCTTTCTACAAAAGACTCCATACCCATACATAAATCCACGGCACAAGACGGAGGAGTAAACCAGGTGTAGTGTTTGTTCGCTACAATCAACACTTCGTGCGTTGGATCAAGCAGAAGCGATAAGCCATTCCCTTCCCTCAACAGGAACAGAGAGAGTAAAACAAATTTACAGTCAGCACCGAAGGCGTCAGTGTGGGGCAATCACAAGTATTTGCCTGTGCACCTCCTAACAGCTGCAGGTAAATGATTTGACAAGGTCAAATCCAACTGAACAGCAAAACCACCAATGGGGCTGTAGTTTAAGCTGCCAGACCAGTTAGGGGTGGCGGGAAGGAACACAGGAAGACAACCAGCTGGACTGCAGGAGCCCTGGTTTTCCAGACTCCTTAACTTTGGTAAAGGTTTGTGCGGCCTTTGTTAGAAATCCTGAACTGGGATGTTTCCTACAGCTAACGCAAATAGTGCAAAACGAAAGGGAAGCATTTTACAAGGGAGAAGCCAGTGCCCGTGAACAAAGCAGACAGAATCTAAGAAGCATGAACTGAGTCACAGGTGAGGTCTGCCACCCTACCGCACAGTCTGGTGACTCAAACACAAGTCTAAATCTACTGTCACGTGAGTGCATCCACAGTGCTCAGTTCTAAAAAATACGAAATGTATATGGGAGTTTACCTTTAAAATTTACTTTTAAAAAAATCTGTGAGAAAACCAATAATAGATTTTATATGTATATATAATTCCACTTAAAAGAATTTCAGTTTCTTCCGCTTTAACACTACACTGAGGCTATTATTTATGTTTATTGAAGGAAAAATTTAAACGTACTGTTCTCTGTATTTAAATCATTACCTGAGCAATATCAGTGTTCACAGGCACTGTTAATGTAGTCCCTAGTCACATTGTTCACACTTCGCCAACACATACAGACTTTGTTTTAAAGCTGTGACTTACTTTGATATTTCTACAGATAAACTCTGCAGCTAATTTTCAAAGCTGAAACATGACTTACTATATAGTTCCTGTATTCTAAAACACCAAAATTTTATGACATACCGTCATTTTAATAATAGCTTTACAGAGGAAAAGAATGTATCCCATTAAATGATCACATCAGTTGTAACATACGCCCCCACTTCAAAAGTGTTGAGAGAGGGAGAGAGAGACTGTGACCGGGAAATAATTGATTATTTTATTTAGAGAGAAGACACAGCAGAGTAGAAGCCCTTGTAACAATGAAGCCCGATTTCTTGGGTTCAAATCTTGGCTCCTCCACCTAAAGGGTGATCTCAGGCCACTTGGCCTCTCTGCACCTCCATTTCCTCTTTGGAACAAAAAAAGATAATGAGAGCATGCGCCACATTAAGGCCGTTGTAAAAAGTAATTGAGTTAGTTTTTAAAGGACTTCAAACAACTGGGCGCCGTAAGTGTCCTCTGGGGACTTGTTAAATGGTCATCACCACCACCTCCATAAGCGCCTCCCAGAGCTCACTGAACACGTCCACTGCGTTCAGAGGCGAACAATTTCCATTCGACAACCCGACAAAATACTTCAATTCAAGGAAATATTTACTGACAACAGAACCATTGCTTGATACTAGGTTAGGTTTTTGAAAGATGGAAAGTTAAAAAAAAAAGTAAAATTTTTACAGAGCGATGGTGCTGCTCTCTGGAAAGCAGGGTAGAAAGGCCTTTTCAACTAGGGTCTGTGGAGACCCAGGCTTCACAACATCCACAAACCATCTGAAATGAGATGCAAACTTGCGCGTGCACGTGCGTTTTCCTGGGGTGCTACCCTCTGAGTCTTAAAAAGGCCCAGAATCCAAAATGTTAGGAGCCATTTGCTCAGGGCAATCCAACCACATTAAAAGATAAAGATAAATATACAAAAGTTTAACTTTATTAAAAAGATATTTTCCTGGCTGGTGTGACTTAAGGGACTGAGTGCCAGCCTGTGAACTGAAAGGTTACAGGTTCGATTCCCAGTCAGGTCACATGCCTGGGTTGCAGGCTGGGTCCCCAGCTGGGGGTATGCAAGAGGCAACTGATGGATGTTTCTCCTGCACATCAATGTTTCTCTGCTTGCTCTCCTTCTCTCACTCTTCCCCTCTCTCTAAAAATAAACAAAATAAAGTATTTTTTAAAAAAGATATCTGTGTATTCTCAATGATTTTATTCAATTGTAAGCACTTCCTACGTCCTAATCTGAAGTTTCTTCAATATCAAATCACCATCAGAAATGTAAATCCTGGGTTACCCTTCCCTTTTCATCTGCTCTCCCAAGCACCCCAGAAAGGGAACCTGCTTGTTTTATACATCTTCAAGACCGTTTGTGAGATGGGGCCAGTCAGCTCCCAAACCTCCTAAGAAAACAATGCCTTCTAAGACGGGTTACCCCACACTGTCACGTTTCTCGTGAACGGCCGGTACAGCTGGGAGATGAGGGCAGCTGCTGCTCCAGCCACTGCCAGGCTTGTGTGTAACTAACGACAGGTCCCAGAAGCCGTTCCTGAAGATACTGGGAGGAAAATGAGCCAGCTGTGTTTTACACTGAGACTTGAAATGTTCAGTGCATCCACTGTTCCAATAGACCTCATGTTATAATTAGGTCCAAGTCTTAGATAACACATTATTGTGGGAAAGACATAGGTTTTGGAATCAGACGGTCTTGAACTCCGTTCTGGCTCTCCTACTTCCTAGCTGTGTCACCATGGAAAAGTTACTTAACCTCTCTGGGTTGTAAGTCCCTTTCTTTAGGGGATTATTGACGTTTTAAACTGATAAAGACATGCCAGTATCCACAATGGCATCCACAGACTTCCCTTTCCCATATCCATTTATGAATGATTTATCATAATAATAATTTACCACAAAAAGTTAGGACATTGATTTGAACTATTTTGCCTTCACAGAAAATTGTATGACTTCTCACAAACTATTTCCAGATCATGTGTCACTACTGACATTACTGGATCCCTAACAAGGATTGTTATGCAATATTGAAGCAAAAAAAAAAAAAATCCCAAGAACTCAAAGTCATCACCAGTGACTTACCTCCCCACCTTTCCACCTATTTTTAGCTATACAAGTTACCGATCACTGCCAAGTCAATTTAAGAATGTTGCAAGTATGAAACTGACTACTTTGTTATGGCATCATTATTCAGACAGCACTTAAAACATTCACTGTTAGGATATCACGATTTTTAAAAACATGGAATCTGACATTACATACAAAAGCAAAAAATTTTTGTGCCTAGGTTTCCATAAATATGTTCTGAAGGCCCATTTGCCTAGAATAAGCATCCAGCTGGGAAAGGAAAAATTTAAGCTGTGATATGCCCCAAACTTTCTATATCTTATCTCTGTTCTTGGAGAAACCTGAACCAGAGTGCATCTCATTACAGAAGAAACGAAGGCTTCGAAAGCTCAGAGAATGCAGTGCAAGGACACGGAGTGATGGCAATGGGGTTCCAGTGCTATTCTGAAGCCAGAACCCTGGCCCTTTCCCGTTGATCTAACACAACCAAGGCCCCTTCAAGGGCTTGGAAGGAAGGGGAAAAAATGAGCAATTACAGCATTAACTTGCTACTGAGTTCATTTGCTAAAATTCACATGAAATTAACATAGAATAAATGAATCAATAATTTCTTTTCCTTCTCCCCACATAAATATTTTTAGAGGTGGCATCCATGGAATTCTACTTATTAATAGCCACAGTCAACATAGTTTTATCTGACTATCAAGGTTTGAGCAGGGAGGCAGGCAATGTGGCAATGTTTCTCAGGTAAGATCATCACGTGTCCCTCCAGTCTTATCTGACTCACCTTTCCTGAAGACACGTGCCTCCCTTAAAGGCCTTGATCCTCTGACCAGCTACCGTATGCAGACTAGGAAAAACTAAACAGCTAAATTCCAAGCTTTTCGAATTGACTTTGACTGAGTTGGGCCCGGGCAATTTTTGCTTATGACACACTGAACGCTACCTTTAATTTTTGTAAATAGTCGTTACCGATCATCCATCACCACAATTCTCTCTCCGTCCCTGCCCTCACATGCAGTAGGTCCACCACAAGCCTCTGTGTGCTCAAATGAAAGAAGAGTTACTGTCTGGCATTATCCACAAACAGCACTGACTGGCCCCTCTCAGCGTGGCAAGGTGCTGTCAGCAGGTACTGTAAGGCTATGGGAGTTTGGAGTAAATATACCCTTTGCCCTCAGTGCATTTGAGGAAAACCAGAGAGTCAATTCAGCACATGGACTATGGAACCAGAATGGCTGCATTCAAACCTCCCTCACCCCACCCACTCCGGGATCTTAGGCAACTCACACCTGTGTTTCCCTTTCCTCATCTGAGGATGCAAATAATAGCACCAAACTCATAGGCCTGGTGTGAGGGTTCAATGCAGTTTATTCGTATGAGAACACACATAGCACCTCATTAAGTGTCATGACATATTAGCCACTGGTTTTCATGTAAACACAAAGAACAAATTACATGTTTTGCCTGTAAGATACGTGTACAGAAGGACTACAAATGGGGCCTGCTGGGGTGACTCGGAGCAGTGTGTGTTTCTCAGTCAACAGTCTTATTTCCGGCAGAGGAGGGCATTAGTCACAGTGAATGCACTCCACCTTGGGCAAAGGCAATGGGCTACCTTGTTCCCCTTGCAGAAGGAACCACCTGGGCAGTGACCATGAACAAAAATGAGAGAATCTCATGTACAGAGCCAGCAGCTGTTCTTCCCATTTCTCCAGCATTACCCACCGTGCTGAGAGGACCCTGCCTGAGTGGGGGGTGCGAGAGGGGCCAGGGGAGGAGAGGACAGTCCAAGGCTGAGAACCACTGGAGGGCTCTGGTGGACACCCGGGCACACTGGTGAATCCTTCTGGCATCTGGAAATGAAACAGACTTCTGGGAGCTGAAGAAGGTGGCAGAGCACTGAGAAGACAGCCCAGCAGCCAAAGCCCGGGGTAAGCCAGCACCGGCGCTCTGCTGGTGCGTGTGCAAGGAGGGAACAGTCATCATCCACTACTTCACTAGAGGGAGAAAACGACAGTCTTAGAAACAGCCTGGTGAGAAGGATTTAAAAAGAAAAAAAAAAAACAAGATGGAAGGCTTAAGACCATGGTAAAAACAATGTAACTACTGAGAGGCAAAAAAATGGAGAAGATAAATTGTTTTCAGTAAAAAACAAAACAAACAAACAAACAAACCAGTGTTCCCTGGAAAATGGCTGCCTTGGATCTGAAGCCAGGAATAGACCAGACAAGCTTTGACTCTCTCATGCCAGGAAGCAGGAACAAATCAGAGACTATGGGGGCCCCGTAAAATCAACCAGGAGACAAGGACAAGCTGAGCATCAGGAAGAATGTTGACTGCAATGGACGAGAACAAGTACCCTAAGTCCCACAAGTTCTTGGTGCTACTTTAAAAAGAGGATCTCGCTGACTACTGTGGGAGGTGTCAGAGCACAAACCATTACTCAGAAAGTTGATAAAAGGAAAAATTAAGCCTTTTCCCTGTCCTTCCAACACAATCTAAATTTCAGGAGACCCAAATAATCCATGAGGGTAAGTTCTTTATTTTATTTATTTATCTATTTATTTATTTATTTAGATTTTTTAAATTTATTTTTTAGAGAGGGGAAGGGAGAAAGAAAAGAGGGAGAGAAACATCAGTGTGGAGTTTCCTCTGGCACTCCCCCTACTGGGGACCTGGCCCACAACCTAAGCATGTGTCCTGACTGAGAATCGAACCTGCGACCCCATTATTCACAAGCTGGCATTCAACCACTGACCCACACCAGCCAAGGCAATGAGGAAACAAAAACCACTAATTTGAAAAGATATGTGCACTCCCAGTTCACTGTAGCATCATTTACAATAGCCAAGATATGGAAACACACTAAATGTCCATCAGTCGATGAACGCATAAAGAAAATGTGGGTCCTGGCAGGGCGGCTCAGTTGGAGCGTCGTCCTCTACACCAAAGGATGTGGGTTCAATCCCCAGTCAAAGCACATACCTAGGTTGTGGGTTCAATCCCCAGTCAGGGTGAATCAACCAATTGATGTTTCTTTCTCACATCAATGTTCCTCCCTTCCTCCCTCCCTCCCTCCCTCCCTCCCTCCCTCCCTCCCTCTCTCTCT
>PVIA01008412.1:0-22948 GCA_004024845.1 Tonatia bakeri | reverse complement strand
GGATTTAAAAAAAGAAGAAAAAAGAAAATGTGGTATATACACACTAGAATATTAGCCACTTAAAAGAATGAAATCTTGCCATTTGTAATAACATGGTTGGAGGCATTATGCTAAGTGAAATAAGTCAGAGAGAGAAAAAGACAAATACAGTAGGTATGATTCACTTCTATGTGTGGAATCTAAAAAAAGGCAAAAAAAAAAAAAAAAACCCAAGCTGACAGATACAGAGAACAAACTGTTGGCGCAAGAGGTGGGAAAAATGGATGAGGGGAGTCAAAAGGTACGAACTTCTAGTTGTGAAAATAAGGTACACACCTCCAGTTACAAAAAATCTGAGGATGTGATGCATAAGTGTGGCAACTATTGTTAATAATACCTTGTTGCATATCTGAAAGTTGCTAAGAGAATAAATCTTAAAAGTTCTTATTACAGGAAAAAGAAATTCTGCAACTATGTATATTGACAGATGTTAACTAGACTTATTGTGGCGATCATTTTCACAGTAATACAGATGCTGACTAATTATGCTGTACACCCGAAACTAATATAATGCTGTATGTCAACTACACCTCAACAAGAAGTATAAACATTTTTTAATCCTCACCTGAGGACATGTTTTTTGTTGATTGTAGAAAGAGGGGAAGGGAAAGAGAAAGAGAGAAACATTGATGTAAGAGAGAGAACCATTGATCAGTTGCCCACCGTATACAACCTTCGTGGTGTATGGGACAATGCTCCACCCAACTGAGCCACTGAGGCAGCCGACCAGGGCTAGGCATTTTTTTAAAAAAGGAATCATAGATTCAGATCACCACCACTTTACAATCGCTAATGAAATTAGGCTGTAACCATGATGCTATGGTTGCTATGGTTCTATGATGCTAAAATCATTAGGTGAAAGGTAGAAAGGTAAGCTGACTCTACCTGAACCCACTAATCAGTCTTTTAACATCTCAGAAAGAGCCATCTAGACATTGTGTGTCTTGTGATGTGATACAATGGATTTTACACAGCACTGCCTACGAAGGTCATTTGTCTTTGAACTTGAATCTAATCAAGCCTCTACATCTGACTTCCCGACTGTAGGAAACATGGAGAATAGAGCAACAGATGAAACAACACCATGGTAAGAAATCAGCCCAGAACGTGGCACATGCTATTGGACAAATGACTCTTTCCCTCCATCCAATCAACGGCATGAAAAAAGAGGTGGGGGATGAGGAGACAACTAATAATAACAGATTTAAAAACCGAACGACCACATGCAACATGTGAACCTCATTTAGTTCCTGATTCCAACAAACCGTAAGTAAAAGGATATCCTTAACAAAATCTGAATATGGGAATTATATTAAAGTATTGTTAACATTTTTAGGTATAAAAAAAGCATATAAGTTGTTTTCTCTTTTAAATTTTTATTGATTTTAGAGACAGAGGGAGGAAGGGAGGGAGGGAGGCAGGGAGGGAGGGAGGCAGGGAGGGAGGGAAGGTTGATGGACTTGTTGTTCCCCCCATCCATGTGTTCACCAGTTGATTCTTGTCTGTGCCCTGACTGGAACTAATCAAACCTGCAACCTTGGCTTATCAGGATGTCACTCTTAACCAACTGAGCTACCCGGCCAGGGCGAACTTGTTTCTTTAAAGAAAAAAAAGTCCTTCTTGGAGATATAAACTGAAACATTTATGAGTGAGATGACATGATGTTTAAGATTTTAGCTCCCATACAAAAAAAAAGTGGGGAAGGAGGAGTTAAGTAAAACAGACTGGCAAATACTAGTACCTGTTGAAGTTTGGGCGCTTATTACACGAATCTCTCATAACCTCCACAGCACAAAGTTCTAAAAATATGAAGAGAGGGTTTTGGTGGGAATTCAAGCTGTGCCTTATCTTTCCACTGACTTTTAGGAGGTAGCTCAGGTCCCTTCACAGCAAATTCAGTCATCCCCACTTAGCCTAAAGAGCTGCAAAGCGTCTTAACCAGTGTACGTTTGGAATTCAGTGTGATGAGAAGTGACTGAACCACGGAGCCCCGGAGCTCTGCAGTGCTAACCAAATGCCAGCTTAATCTGTCCCAGTAAGAGATCACCTACAAGGCATCGCGTGAGGCGACAGGGCTCACAAGGAGCTTACTTGATGACACAGACCATCAGACTGAGCGGATTTGTGGGAGCCCAAGGCAGCATGGACAGGAGCCACCAGGGTTCCTCAACCAGATCCTGGTCAATGCAGAAACTGCCAGCTCTCTTACCAGTTTGTGTAATGCACAGAGATGCTGTTTTTTAAAACCAGTGGTAATGACTCTGTGTTAACTTGTCCGTATAATCACTCGGCCGTGGCCTGGAGGTGCAGCCCAGGAGAGACAAAACAAAGGTCCACAGAAGGATCTAGCCTTGAGTCGTCTGCATTAACATCACTGCCCTAACCAAGGGACTAACCAGAAGATCCCCACTGCTCCCAAGTCACCAACGGGCTTGGTATATTTATGTTTCCAAAATGCTTCTATTATAGACTGAGTGTGTCTCCTCAACATCTGTAAGTTGAAGAGCTAAACCCCAGTGTGGTGGTATTTTGAGATGAGGCCTGCGGGGGTATTTAGGGGTAGACTAGGTCATGGGGGGGTGTCTGTGATGGAATTGGCGGGTTTACAAGAAGAGGAGGAGAGAGAGAGTAGCTCCCTCCGGATGCAGGGGGAACGGCCGTGTGAGGGAGGACACAGGAGCAGGTGGCTGCCCGCCAGCCAGGAAGAGCGCTCCCACCAGAAACCAAACCAGCCGGCGCCTCGATCTTGGACTTCCCAGCATCCAGAACTGTGAGAAATAAACTTCTGTTGCTTCATCCATCCAGTCTGCGGTATTCTGTTATGGCAAGGCTGCAGACTAATATAGGCACATATTTCACCTATTTTTCCTTTTTTTTTTCTTTCAAATTCCCACCTCTTTGCTTTGGAAGATTCCAAAATCACAACAGTGGTTCCAAAGCCGAAGCAGAGAACGGTAAGTTGAGTTGTACAATATGGGTTTCCAACACTGGCAAAATGGACCATCTCCCCCAGTAGGGAACTGGCCATGCATCTATGAACTGTGTCTGGAACGTCCCCAAGAGAACCCTGTCTTAGCACGGAAGAAGGGTGAATAAAGTACATGCATTTGAAGTAAGCACATTCAGAAGAATTAAGAAGATAAGGGTAAATTTGTATATTGGCAAGGCACACAACGTCGCCCCAGGCAGCGAGAAACACGGGGCTGCCTACAGACAGACAAGCACCGTGGACCTGTCTACACAGGAGCCCCCAGCCATCCCCTCCGCGCCTGCCAGGTCCTCCGGATTCTGTGCCGTGAAAAAGTAACTGTCAGGGATAACAGGAGCACGCGCTGACCTACTTTCCTCCACATTCCTGCAAAGTCTACAACTCTGCTTCTTGCGTAGGTTTAGTTATCCCATCTTTGGGACATATTTCCTCGCATTCTTCGCGGGCGATCCTGTCTGCCACACGTTAAGGTCACTTGTGGGCAATTCCGAAAATCCCCTGGCCATGAACCGAAACACCAGCGTAATCCTCAGAACATCCCCCTGAGGCAGATCATACACAGCCTCCCCAACGTGGGGAAGATAATGCCTGAGAAAGGAAGCGTGCAGCCTAGAGAGGCCGAAGACCTACAGCAGTTCAGACCCTTCCCTCTCCACAGGAAGCCGCACCAAAACGAGGGTTTCTCCCTAACTCACAAGATTCCACAATCATATCTTCGCAAGAGCTAAAAGTCCCCTGGTGAAGTCCAGTCCTCTTTTAAAGGCGGACAACAAAGACTTCATTTTTTTAATTATAGCCAACCCCCCCCCACACACACACCTTGTTGCAGCTTCTCAGTAAAACCTGATTAATAATGACACATTTTTTTTAAACTGAGTGGAAACCACCAAAATGCCCTGAAGCCCTGGTGCGCGGGGAAACCTGAGAAGTCAGCCAGGTGGCCTGAGGCCTTCGGAGGGGCCCGTGAGAGATGCGGGAGGCCAGCAGGCCATCCGCTCCTCCGACACGCAAAACACGTCCGACCTGCCCAGGCCATCAGATGCTCCTGGCACCTCACGAGGGGCACTCCTTCACCCAAACACCATATTTAAACACACCATCAGGAAGTATTACGATTTAAGATGGGGGGCGTCATCGAGTACTAAGTGCTGGAGACTCCGGAACCCAGGAGCTAAAAAAGCTGGCCCAATAACTTCCCACTCCGGGGTCTCCCCTCGTCGGCGGCGGCGTCCAGAGCCACTCCCGATGCCCAGAGCTTGCAACCGGGCGTCCGAAACGAGCGCACACGTCCCCTGCCTCCTGCACACCCGTGGACCCCACTCATGGGCCCTGAAGCGTGCTGTCGGGACGGGGCTGGCCGACTGTTAGGAACCGGGCACCTGCAGCTGCCCCTCTGGGGACTGGCAAACCGCCTTTCTTCCGGCGATGCCCAACGGTCCGGCTGCCAGAGGCCAGGTGCCCTTGGGTTAAATCAGGTGCATCTGGGGGTGGGGGGAGGGGAAACTGTCGCTCACTGGGTGTGTGGGGTGTGGAAACGTACGACTCCGCCGTCCCCGGACCCTCTTCTGCCTAGTCCCGCAAAACGGTGCCCCTTCCTCCACCTCCCCAACTTCCTGACGCCCTTCTCGGCGGCCCCCTAGGATGGGCGCGGGCTCCACGTGCGCGCCGCCCGTGCCCACTCGCGCCGGACCCAGCCGGCACTCACCCGGCCCCCGGCGACGCTCCGCTTCCTCCGCAGCGTGAGCCCGCTCCGCAGCAGCGCCGGCAGGTCCTTCAGCCGCGGCCGCAGGGACGCGGGGGGCTGCTCGCGCTCGCGGGCGCTGGGGCTGCGGCGCAGGGCCGGGCTCTCGCACGGCGGCTGCATCTTGACCGAGCCCACGGCCATCCCGAAGCCCTGACGGCGGCGCGGGCAGCTTCTCTCCCCGGCGTTTGCCTCCGCGCTTCGCCAGGCAGCGAGAGGGCGCGACTGCGGCTCGGGCGCGGGGCGCGCTGCCAGCGCTGCCCAGGGGCGCGCGCCGGGGCCCCTGCCGGGATCAGCCCCGCGCACCGCCCCCTCCCCGCCCAGGTGCGCTGGGCCCCGCCCCGCCCCGCCCTCTTCCGCGGCTCACCTCCGCCTGCCGACCTGGCCCCCCTCAGCCTCTCCTGGAACCCGAGAAGGAGAGGGTAGGACACCTTGGGCACCATCTCCTCCGTAGGTGCGGGGTTCCCAGAATCCTTCAGCAAACCCACTTTACTGCCCACCCCCAACTCCAATTCCCTTTAGGCCAAAAAGTCCCACTTCACTCCCTTAACAGCCAGGGTTGACTTGGACTTCGACCAGGTGAACTAGGAATCCCGAGACTTTCCTTCCCTGTAACCCCTCCTTGCTTTTTGCACAGCCCAGATCGAAATCACAATAGCTGTTTCTGGAGATGGTTTTTGCCAAAGAACTTCAAAATACGCTGTATTCTGCTACAAGTCAAACACCACACTGAGACAGAATTGCGCCCCCTCCATCACCACCGTCACGCTGCCCCGTCTTTGGTGCACTCATCAGGAAAAGACAAGGGGAGAAAACTTGTGTTGGTTATGATAGGTATTTAGCAAAATCGGTGCAAGTCTGGTGACCCGAAGGTGAATCTCTGCTAACGTGTTGGAACCTGACCTTCTCTGAAAGCCCGATGCGCGTGATGAATGTGCTTGGTAAACTGTGAAGGCCAGCACGGTGTGAATCATTGTTCACACCGTTCCAGAAGCCAGGAACAGTGCAGCACTGCTAGCGAGGGGTTCCAGCAGGGCCTTAAAGTCCGGGCGGCTGTGAGCCTTCACCTCCCACATCCTCAGTGAAGGCCAGCTAGAGCTTTTACTCCCTGTCAATAGGACACTGGGGCCCCCATCTTTGCCTAAGACTGGTAAGAATTTCATAAGCTTACATTTAAAAAAAATAAAGTGAACAAATAAGGATTACAGAAGGTCGGGCCCTGAGTTGGTTTGCTGTGTACCCTCAGTGCCTCACTGGGGGGATATATATGGAAATGTGGCCACGTGAGGAAAAAGGAAGAGTGACTTATGACCTTTGACTGCCAAGAACTTAGGAGTTGGCCCAGGAGAAAATAAACATATAGAAAAAGAGAGGAATTGCTGTGTACTCTTGGTAATTGCCAAGTCCGTGTGGATAATGAGGATTCTGAGCCACAGGAGCAAGACATGCTTCTGGCCTGGGATGGGCCGAGGAAACCAATGAGGCCAGTTTAAACTGTGCCCTAAAGCTGAGTGGGGAAGATCCAACCAGGGAGAAAGGAGGGAGGAGAGCCTCCAAGGAAAGAGGAAAATCCTGAGAGCAAGGCCAAGGTGGCATCGCACAGAACCACTGGGCACTGCGTGTGTCATACTGGTGGGAGAGAGGGGCAGAACTGTGATGAGGGAGCAGGAGAAAATATCAGAGCATGCTGGTGACACTGCAGAAGGCCTTACACCCCATCACTGTAAGCAGTGTGGGAGGAGCTCCAAAAGGAACTCTACAGTCCATTACAGTTTCTAAATACCTACCACGTTTATTTATTCAAGGCTGAATCCCACTTGTACATGCCGTATAAGACTTACCAATTTATATAATATTGAAATGCTTCAGCTCCTGTTAGAAATCAGGTATTACCATGAGCCCCAGAATGTCCCCCTGTACTCCAGACTTTCCTCTGCGACACCAGCTGAAGGTCCAGTTGTGCTGGTCCAAGAGAGGCTTTCCAGGACACTTCCGGCCAACATTCACTCTGACAGTGGGTGTTTGTGCCATTTCATTCTTGATGGTACCTTTGAATCACACCCTAAACCTACCCTGCTCCAAAACTGCGCGCACATGTTCTATCTCCTAGTCCAGATTCTTGGTCTTGACCAACTTCCACATGGCTTCTCATAGGGAGTTAAGACTTCATCCTATAGATTCTATGGCATTGATAAATAAGGACCTTTGGAAAGTCAGCTTGAATAATAAATGAAGTAATAAATGAAAATTGCTATCCAGCCACAGTATCAGGCAGATAACAGGGAGTAGTAGGAATGTATAAACAGAGGAGCCATGCCAGTTCTTAACTAAGTCAATCAATGTCCCACCCCAGGACCTTGGTACTTGCTGTACCCTCTGCCTTCTGAAATACTCTTTCTCTGCAGTGCTGCCCAATAGAACTTTTTGCAATGGTGGGAATGGTCTATATCTGCTTTGTAGCCACCAGCCACATTGAGCACTTAAAATATGGCTCATGTACCTAAAAACTGAGTATTCAGTTTAATTAAATTTGAATTACTATAACTGTAGATAGCTACATGTGGGCAGTCTACTCTATTGGAAAGCAAATTTCTACAAATCCCTCTCTCCTCAAAATTTTTAACTGAAATGCCTCATTTCAGTGAAGCCTTCCATGACCACATGATTTAAAATTGTAGCCCTGCCCATCCACTGCTTTTTCTGTCCCCTTCCTGGCCCTCCACAGAGCTTATTGCCATGCAATATAGTTTATCTATTCTGCATAAGTAAATATGTAATTCTGTACATTTTACTTATTCATTTGTCTATTGTCTGCTTCTCTGCACTACAATGTAAGCTGCACAGGGACCAGTTTTTTCTCCTTTTGTTCGGCATCTAGAACATATCAGTGGAGTAACTGAATTTCCACATCTGAGAGCCCAGCTTTTCAAAAGGGGCCTAATCTGGATTTTGCAATGTTGAAAGTTTTTTTTTTAATGTAAATACTATATATGCCAACATCACACAGATCAAATAAAACCACTGTGGTACTTGACCCATGTTTCACTTAGGAGAATGACATCATCAAAGCTAAAGTTTATGGAAATACCTATGTAAGAAAACACAAGTTTTATTGGCCATTTGCAGTGAAGGGAAATTGGAGACCAGGAAGATAACTCTGACCATTAACTGGCTACAAAGAGATGAGGGTCTGAATTAGTGGAGTCGGTGGCAATGGGGGAGGGGGGCATTAGATGTTGGACTTTATGAAAGAAAGCTCCTTGGACTTCCAGCATGTGTGAGGAGGAATAGAGAAGTACTTCAGGTGGCGTGACAAAGATGACCAGCACAGTATTCCTCTTCCCGAGATCTTCTCCAATATGATCTTGCCACCCCCCCATGAAGAGACAGGGTTTATTTCCCCATCCCCTTGAACCTGGGCAGACCCCGTGGCCAATGAAAGACAGCAGAAGTAACGGGGCCAGTTCTGTAAGTAGTCCTTAATTGTCTGGTAGCTTCGACCTCCTGCTCTCCTGAAATGCTCGGTAGTCAGAGGCTCCCATTTGGAACCCACCTTCCTTGCTGGGAGAAGCCCCAGACACATGGAAAGTTCAGGCAGACGTGCTCTGGCAGCTGAGCTTCCATCCAACAGCCAGCATCAATTGCTGGCCATTTGTAAGCCAAGTTGGGACGCCCAGTCCAGCCGAGCCTTCATGTAACTCCTGTACTAACTGACATCAGACCGCAACCACTGGTGAGAATTCAAAGCAAGAACTAACAACCATCAGAGCCTAATCAACTCCCCAAACTATGTGAGAGAAAAATAAGTTGTTTGAAGCCACTAAGTTTAGAAGTGTTTGTTATGCAACAATAGAACACATGGTTCAGGAAAGCGTGAAGAAAATCATCCCCTGTGAATAAAAAGGAAGGAAATTTGTATTCATATTTGTATTTGGGTGGAGAAACTTGAAGTTTCTTGCAAGTAGCTGGAATTGGCTACATGGGGAAAGGAAAGATGGGAAATTTTCCATGTATAACTTTTTTGGTTATTTAAAAACATGTGAATGTGTCACCTATCTTTAAGATTATATTTTTTAAAATGGCTCCAGACTGCCCTGGCTGGGTGGCTCAGTTGGTTGGAGTGTCATCCTGTCCACCAGAAGGTTGCAGGTTCCATTCCCTGTCAAGGCACAGACCTAGGTTGTGGGTTCAATCCCAAGTTGGGGTGTGTCTGGGAGGTAACTGATTGTTTTCTGTCATATCGATATCTCTCTCTTTCTTTCTCTCTCTCCTACCCCCTCTCTCTCTCTCTAAAATCAATAAATATGTCCTCAAGTGAGGATTAAAAAAATAGTCCAGATTAAAAGGTGTCATGGAATAGGGGAGCCAGTTTTGAAATTTTAATTTTACACAGCAGTTAAACTCACCGAATTAGAGGGTGCCCCAGTGAAAATCCACCCAGGAGAGTGGCTGGAGCTCAAGAGAAAGGACTAGAGATGCAGACACATCAATGTCCAAAAATATGACCACAAAGGGTGAAACCAGACGTTGGTGCCCAGGGGGCGGGGAAGCAGCAGAGAGTCTGCCCCTTCCTGGGGTGGCCCTCGGACAACATGTAGCAAGTGACTTTCCACTCCATTGTATGGACTTTGGAGTGCTGACCCATGGATTTTCCTCCTTTAATTTTTGTGGCCTCATGATCCCCATGAATCCCAAGGAAGGATTCTACTAGCTGGGATTCCCTTATGCTCCCCCCCACCCCGGCCATCCCGAGCACCTGCTTGTCTCCTGATGCGTGTACGAAGCACACGCCATGCTAATGCGTCTCCCGGCACCGTGACTGTTAGGACCTTGATGAGTCCTCCTTACAGTCCCTCCCTTCCCAACGTCTCCTGGGTTTCATTTAACCCCCATTCGAGATGTTTTGCATTGCTTTACTGGCTCTCAAAAATAAGAAACCTATGTGTAATTGTGTTTCCCTGTCCAAGCCTTCAGTATATAATGATCAAAATGGATTGAACGTGACCTTCCCAAGGACTAAGGTTGGGCAGCGGGAGATCAGAAGGCGGATAGAAACCCAATGCTGCCCACACTGCCTCTGCTGAGAATGCCAGATCTAACTGTGTACTTGATACTAACCCTATTTTTATGTTTTCTTTTGGAATGAATATGCAGTTGGGAGAAATATAGCAAAGTAATGAAACAGATTTCAAGCCTAAAAATGTTAAGCCTTACTCATTTTATTTTCATTTTCAAGAATCCTAAATAGAACTATCTGTCATCCAACTGTTCATGACGAACCTGTGTGATACTGTGCCATTATTAGCACATCACATATGACATATCATGCAAATATTCCCCTTGGGGATGATACATTTTCTTTACACTATTTGCATTGGTGGCTCCAGCCAGACATGGGCTGATAAGGATGGGTGTCATTCCTCATAAATGTGTCTTCTATCCATTACACTCATAATCTTGAAATCAAATCTGTCTGCTCATGCCTTTTTATATGCTGTTTACTGTTAATCTCTTAGAAAAAAAACTTTTAAGTCAGATGTGCAAGTTTACCAGGTCCTGGAGTGTTTAGGACACCTTTGGGAGAAAAAAAAATCTCTATGGTCAAATGTGCAATAAGAGAACTAACTTGACAGTCAGCCAGAACGCTAAGCCAATATTGTCCCATCTTCCCTGCTCTGCGCATGGGAATCTACTCATCTTCACACAGATTAAACAGCACCTCCTCCTAGAACCCTTCTCTGTTCTTCCCATTGGGTAAACCTAAGGGCTTACCTACAACTACAAATCTACGTTTACCATCTCACAGATCACAGTCAGTCTTATATTTGAATTAAATGTTTGCACGTCAGACTTATGTGTGTTTATAAATCCCTTGAAGGCAGATATGGTTTGTCTTTGTATTCTCCTCCAAGGCAGAGCCTAGTACATGCTAGGGCCTGAAGCCTAGTAGATGCTAAGTTAATAAATGCATGCATGAGTGAATGCTGGATGAATGAACAAATGAATGGACAAAATTGCAATTAGCAGCTAAACACTGACATCCTTGTTGATGAAAGCGGGAGAGAGGTCTCAGCAGCTGCATAGTCTCGAAGGTCACAGGAAAATACTTTATCCCAAGGATGATGGGAGGCTATAAATGGACTCCAGATGGTGGCATGTTCAGATCAGCAGGGAAGGAAGATGATTTTAGTTAGCATCAGAATGTAGAATAATGTGGAATACGGAGACATTGGAAGCTGGGTAGCCAGCAAAGCAGGTTACAGAATCCCAGGCATGAAGTATTAAGATACTGATCCATAAAATCAGGTTAATGGAAAATTCTTCTGTGTTTTTCTTAAAGTATTTGCATCACTGCATTCTGTGCACAGTTTCTGTGCTAATTAAGTGAGCTGGTGTTTGCAAAGCTGTTTGCAAACGTTAACATACTGCACCTACAACACTGCCTTTCTGTGGGGAGGCGGGGGGGAAGGGGCAGGAGAAACCATGCCTTGGAGAAGGGTGTTGGAGATCATGCAACCAGAAGAGAGACCTTTAAGAAAATGTTTCCTTCTGTTTGTGAATGTTAAACACTAGCCCAAGCCAAGCACAGACTAAGAGATTTGAAAATCTGCCTCAGAGGGTTCTGGCAACATCGTATGAACTCAGATTGGTTTTTGAAGATGTTGGGAAGAAGACATCTGGAGCTAGAGAAGACATCATAGATCTGGAGCTAGAGAATGCTGAAGTAGGAAGGTCTCCAGAGTTCTTCAACACAAAGAAGGTCTTTAGCTTGGAGAAGATGACGGTGCTCGAGGGGCAACCAGGTAGCTGTTTTCAAATATTTTGAATACGTAGAAGAGGAATGGGACTTATCCTATAGAGCATTAAGGCCAAATTGGGAAACCATAGGGGAAAAAGGTTTCTTCTCAACCTGAAGGTTCTTCTATCCACTGAAAGTCCTTTGAATGGAAGGGAGTCCTTGTCCTTGCAAAATGGAGAGCTGAGACTGGACTTCATGGGGTTTTGTGTCATATAAATGACTGAACTAGTGACCAGTAATGTTTCTTCCAAAACAAAGATTCACTTTATTTCACCAGCCGTAGTCCGTACGGAAGTGTGTACAAGGCAGCGGTTTCCAAAGTGTGGTCTGGGGACTGCTGGGCATCCTCAAGGCCCCTTCAGGTATTCTACAAGGTTAAAACTATTTACTTACTAATGCTAAAATGTTATTTGCCTTTTTGTTCTTATTCTCCCATGAGTATACGAGGTCTGTATGGAAAAAGTCCAGCCTTTGTTAATATAATGAGAATGTTTTTCGTGACATCCATGTAACCTGGCAGCCAAGGAGGGTGGACTGGAATGTGCATGTGTGAACAATGACAACTTCACTGTACTAGTCAGTGGGGATGGTAGACGCCATTGAGTGAGCATGTGTACTGTGTGGCTGTTGCATTCAGAATGACTGAGCAAGTAAAGCAATGAATCTGCATCAGATTTTGTGTTGAGCTTGAACATTCCTCTGTGGAAACTATTCAGATGATTCAGAAGGCCGTAGCTATGGGCAACTGGTGATTGGCAGCTTCATGACAAGGTGCCCACTCATGCGTCATGTCTCATGCAGAGATTTTTGGTGAAACATCAAATCGCCCAGGTGATTCAGCCCCCCTATAGTCCAGATTAGGCACCCTGCAACTTCCAGCTTGTCCCAAAACTAAAATCAACTTTTAAAGGGAAGAGATTTCAGACCATCAATGAGATTCAGGAAAATACAACTGGGCAGCTGATGGAGATTGGGAGAACTGTGTGAGGTCCCAAGGTAGCTACTTTGAAGGGGACTGAGGCATCATTGTCCTGTGTACAATGTTTCTCGTATCTTCTTCCATGAATGTCTCTATTTTTCATGTTACATGGCTGGATACCTTCTGGACAGATTTCATACACTGGTGTTTCTCAGAGGCTGCGGACCCGTGATATCACAACAGACAGAATGCAGGAACAGATAAGAGAAGCCAGTCACTTCTCTAAAACCAGACATTAAAGAAATTAAGAAGAATGTAAGTCATGCACTCTTTTCACTGAATTTTGTTTTGTTTTGGGAAACAATTATATTTTTTAAACCATTACTTATATTAACATAAAATTGATTTATTCTTAAATTAATAAATATTTTTAAGTCTGTTGTAAGTTTTAATATAGTATCCATAGATATAACCCACTAAACAAAAGCTCTTTGGGATCCTCAATAATTTCAGAAGGTAAAGAGGGCCTAAGGCCAAAAAACTTGAGAACTACTATTACAGGGCATAGTTAGAAAAAGATTTCTGATAATAAGGAAGGGACAGAAAGATATGCGCAGGCTTAGGAAGCTTTCTTACTTGCCCACTTCCCAGCTGTCTTCCTGGAGCTGATACCACTTCTGACACAGAACTGGTGATTTCCACCGAGGTTAGGAGGTGGGGGGATAAAACAAAGAGACTGATGTTTTGGAATCAGAAGGGCCTGAGTTCAAATCCAGATTTGTCTGCTTTCTAAGTTATGTGGCCTTAGATTACTCAACCTTTCTGAGCCCCTACATTCTGCTCCGCGTAAATACTTATATTTCTTGCTTGTTGAGATTAGACAAGACTTAATCCAACCCAATGAGGTGCCTGTTAATCTGTCTGTGTTAGTCTGCCCCAGCGAGCTCCAGGGCAGCTGCCTGGACCTGGGGAACCAACCATGGTGTGGGGAGAGTTTTCACCAGCTTTCCCGCATGTGATGACTTCACCATGCAGCAGCCAAATCTTGTAAAGGTTATACAGGTTACTCCTGAAGTATCTTTCCTACTGCCAGCCACCAAAATGTAACTCTATCATCCTCTATAAACTGAGTCAAGTTGTAGCACAGTTACAACATTGAACCCCAAGTCAAAACAGCAAGGTTGGGTCCACACTTACTGATGTGTTAGCTCTGTGACCTTAGCCAAGCACTTATGTCTTTGAGCCTGATTGCCCATCTATAAAACCAGGTAACAAACTCACTCTGTCAGGTGGTCACAAAGGCTAACGTAAATGATACTTATAAAAACACCTTGCAAAGTATAAAAATGTACGTTAGTGTCACTAATAAATCTTATCTATTCTATGTTTAAAATTGGTCTAACCTAAAAATATTCCACAGTGAATATTTAATCAAAATTACCTCCACAAACCCACACAGATATAGGCACACATAAGTGCACATTCATTGGATGCCTATGTGAAGTCCGCACATGTTTTCACAGGCACACACATCTTGTGTTTGTGTTCTGGGTGGTCCCCCCCAATTTGTTTGCCTATTCTAAAGGCTTACATCGAGGCCACATAAAAAGAACCACTAAGGCATAATCAATCTTTATTTCCAAATAAGCCTCCTTACAAGAGGTAACATTAGTAAGAGCAGCAATGAAGAACTTTCTCAGAAAATTAAAATGTGTCACTCATCCGATTCACTCCCTGTGCCTCAGTCCCTTGGGAAGGAAGACAGGACTCGAGGAAGAGACCCTTAAGGAGGAATAATTCATAACTGCTAGGGACAGAGCTGCTAATTAAATCTTTTATCTCCTTTATGTCCATTGATTTAGAAGGAGAAAAGGTGATGGTCATAAAGTTTCTATTTATTCCTGATGAAATGTCAAAACCTTTATTGCCAAGGCTGAGGGAATCTGACTCCATTTTCCGGTGGATTCAAGACCAGCCAGTCTCGGTCACAGCCTGGTGGGGTATCTGTGCATTTTTCACCCTCGGCTCCTCTTTGTCTGTGAACTTCCTGAGGACTGAGGTCACTTCTGAATGTAGCATAAATGCCTCAGTACTTCCAGGGCTGTTCTCTGCACGGTGGGCATTACATGGAGCTGTAATTTTATAATCCTGGATCAAAACTGATATCGTTTCTCTTTTCAAATATGTAGATTTGAAACATTCTCTTAGATACCATTCACAATGGCAACAACAGAATTTCATGATTATTTATAAAGGAGACTCAGAATCAATAGGCTTTAATGTTTGTTAAGTTTTAATAGTTTATAAAGTTTAAAAGTTTCCTCAAGGTATATGGACAAGCGGATTTTTAGATCTCTACTTACGGTGTAGACATTAGAAGAGATAAAATGAAGCAAGAGTCGCATGAAATCATAGGAGAGACTTAGAAGTATTGTGTATCTTAGTCTAATTTCTCAGTTCGTGTCATCTTTGTGCCTGCTTCCTAATGCAGGAATCGTGGACAAGCACCAGTGTAGTATGGTGATCTCTGGGGCCAGACTGGCTGGGTTCAAATCCTCCCACTGCCTTTTTTTAAATCCTCACCCAGGGATATGTTCATTGATTTTAGAGAAAGAGGAAGGGAGAAGGGAACAGAGAGAGAGAAAAAAAGAAACATTGATGTGAGAGAGAAACATGGATCAGTTACCTCCTGTCTGCACCCTGACTGGGGATCCAACCCACAACCCAGATATGTGCCCTGACCAGGGATCGAACCTGCAACCCTTTGGTGCACAAGACAATGCTTCAACAGACTAAGCCACCCGGCCAGGGAGCCTCCCACTACCTTTTACCAGTCCTGAGAAGTTAAACAGGCTATATCTTTGGCTTCGGTTTCCTTAACTGTAAAATGAGCAGAGTCATAGGACCCTCCTCATTAGATTCCTTTGGGGAGTAGTGAGATACTGCTTGTTAGAGGACCTAGCACGGGCCTGGCATAGCGGGGAATCCAGGTGTGTTAGAGATTATCTTTATTATTCGATTTTTCAAGTAGGCAATCCAATAACAGAGACTTCTAAGACCTGCAGCATTTGGGTTAGACCCTAACATCCTGCACCTGAGCGGTACAGACAGAGCGAAACAAAGATGGAGGGATGCTGCCCATTTGCACTGAGGCGTGAGTTACGAGCTCACGGATTCCACTCCCGTTTCAAGGGTTGCTCCCTCCCTTAGTGGACGTCTGACTGGCACAAAACGAGCTCCACCCGCGCCCCCACCGCCACAAGTGACAAATCTGAAAATGAGCCCAGTCCACACGCCACACTGACGTCTGTGAGGCAGAGCGCCGTCTGTTGACAAAGAGATTTTCTGGAGGAATTGGAGGGTGTCTGGGAAGGGTAACACGGATGAAAATCTAACACCTCTGTCTGTGCTCAGATCCTAAAAATACTCCAAAGACACGACAACCATCCCGGGATCGGACGTGAGAGGTAAAATGAGAGGGGGAAAATGCCAAAAGCAGGCGTCTGCAGAGGCACGTTCCGCTCGGGCCCTGCGTCAGTCTTTCGGAGGTGGTGCGGGTCCTCCGCGCCAGGAGGAGACAGATGGGGTGGCAGAATTTTGCGGCTGTGTTTTCTGGAGCACTTACTAGAGAATTTATGGCTCCTCCTCGCTACTGTTGAATGCGTATTTAGAATATTTTTCTGCCATGACAACAGGTAATCCTCATAAAATTTCAATCTCTAACAAGAGGGCAGAGATGTGGCTTTCCTAGCTCCTCTGCCTTTCAGTTTGCATATTAATAACCTTGACTAGCTACTCAGTGTTCTAAATAATTGAAGCTGCCTGGCTTGAAATTTCCTTTATTATTGTTGCTTAAAAAATGATTAATTCTTTCTTCTCTCTGGGCCCTTTTGACGGCTTCCTGGAAAGGGCCTTGTTGCTTTAAGATCACATATCACATGTTTCTGGAATCAAAGCGGGACAATGCTAATTTCACCTTCAGAAACATATCGGCACTTGATGCTCTTTTTCCTTTCCGGTTTAATCATAGACCATGCCCAGGAATCAAACCATCGGTATTTATAGGACACCCGCCCCGTGCTCAGCACCGAGCTAGCTACGTTTGTGGATGGCACTGGCTGTTCCCTCAAGGGGATCAGAAACTAATTGGGAGAGTTAGCGCAATCGCGTTTGAAAAAAGAGAAAGCTGTTTATCAGCCACTAAGCCCTGCGGGGCTCTGCTGTAGAGATGGAAAGATGAACGAGGAAGGGCTAATGCTTTATACAGCGGGGGAGTTCTCACAAGGAACTGTTGGGGATAAGAGCGTGTACAACTTCCAGAACTTCCGAGGAGGAGACAAATGAGAGTCAGCACAGCTAAGGAAGACATCAGAGCTAGGGCACATTTCGGAGGCTGAGCAGGATTAGGCAGACGGGCACTGGGAAGGGGGAAAACCATGGAAGCCGAAACCACCAGCTCTGACAGCGCTCCGTGCAAGGGGCGGTCAGTCAGGGAATGGTTTGTGTGAACAATGCCCTTTGGCTTTTGCAAGTATGCAACCTGCACAACCACACCCACTGCCCCTGGAAATGACCATGACCTATTCACAGTGAGTGGGAAAAGCAAAACGTGTTGAGTAGTGACAACTGAGAGCATTCTGGGGTGTGCGGGACAAGCTAGATTATGCACCTTGGAAGGGGCCTGGTAGGCCATGGGCAGCTTGCTCTGTTTCTGAGTTGGGGAGGGACAGGGTGGAAGGGTGTGTCAGGGACAACTAGCCAAGAGCAGAAGGCAGAGAGTTGCCTAGAACATCCAGAATGAAGATTCAGGAGGCCAGCTTGGTGGTATCACAGTGACACCGGTGGAGGCAATGACAACTTAGGCTGCCAAGCAGTCCAAGCAGGGGCGAGGAGGAAAGGAAGAGCTGAACACAGGGGAGCGAAGCCCAACCAGATGCTGCGACGGGAGAGGGAGGCGAAAGGGCCGATTGGGGCACGGGCAACACCTGCTTTCAGGGAGCTGCCCGAGGCGGTCCTGGTGCTCAGTGCCCTGGTCAGGAACAATAAGATAATATCAGATCTTCCGTCCCAGGAACTCACTGCCCTTTATTAAAACATAATGAAAACAAAAATAAAATATATTTTTTAAATTTTAGGAGAGAAATTCTGGGAAACCAAATAGGGGGCCTTAGGGGGCTTTGTGCTTCGCAGACCATCCGTCATTCGCCCCGTTTGCACCAGGGCCACACGAACACCTCGGCAGGCTGGGGGAGAAAGTGTCTTGCAAAAAACATTTAAATTAAAGACAGGGTTAAGGCCTCGTCCTGTTGCAGAATGACCCACTTCAAAGGAAGACCATCTAAATGTAACGGGTGGATTTACAGCAGTTAGTAGATTTACCCAGGGCCTATTGGAAATCTTCCCTCCATATAGTATTTTAATCAATTCACGAGGAGGCTTTTCTTCATAATTAGATGGAAAATACTAGAATGCCATGCAGTTTTATTATTTCTCTTTTCCCAGGAAATGGGACGGTAAACACATTTGGCATGGAGTGAGTCAGCCAGAGCTCTTTAAAACTGTGGTTCTGGCTTTCAGCCCTGTGCTGAAGACCCCACAGCACTGCTGGTCAAACACTATGGTGGATGCTTGAGTGTTTCATATAAATCCCTTAAGCCCTGGCTGGTGTGGCTCAGTGGATTGAGTGCTGGCCTGTGAGCCAGGGGTTCGCTGGTTTGATTCCCGGTCAGGGCGCATGCCTGGGTTGTGGGCTGGGTCCCCGGTGGGGGGTGTACGGGGGGGCAGCCACACATTGGTGTTTCTCTTCCTCTTTCTCCCTCCCTTCCCCTCTCTCTAGAAAAATAAAAATAAAAATTCCCTTAAGCCAACAATGCTTCTCAGGATTTATGCATTGCTATAAAAAATTCATGAAAAACACAACAAAGAAACAGCTTCTGTGACAAAACTTTTTCCAAGGGGGCAAAGGTAAGTGGGTGGTCTCACTGACAAAACCCCCGTAAGGGTTGGATGCCTAGTCAGGCAAGGCTTTGCGACAGCACGCCTCGACAGCCTCCTCCCCGAGCCCTCCTCCTTGCAGAACCACAGGGCTTGGGAGCGAATAGTTTGCAGAGGGCTGAGGGAGCCCAGGAGGCTGAAAGGTACTTAATGAGGAGTGTCTTTAGCATTTATTTGGAGTAGCCACTGAGAAGACCTACACCTCTGCCATACACTCCATCAACCTGTGAGTGAAGGGGCACAGGCTTAGGGGCAGTGACCCTTGGCGAAGCTTTGCTGCACCCTCAGGGCAGCTTGCATGGTTCCAAAAAAGTTTGCCTCTGCCAGTCTCTTGGAATCCTATTCAGAATCATCCCCACACCCCCCTCCCACCCCCCAAAACAAACTAAACTTTATAGCAGTTATTAGAGCAGCCCCATAAGGAAAGATTTGGCTCAGCCACAAGCCAACCTATTAGAATGATATGATGCTACACCTGACATATAGATGTGACGCAAGAACACAAGCTAAGGAAAGCCTCTACGCACTCAAAGGACTGGGCTTTTGTGCTTACGGAAGAAAAAAATACAGAGTTGTGGATTGGAGGCAAAGGTGTCCACACAAAGCAGAACTGGAGTGCCCCTCCCTGCAAGGCGGGGTTCTGAGAGTTCACCAGAGAACGGACGGACCACTTAGGCCAGAAAGAACTTGATGCCAGGCAGCTCACTAAATTAGAAACCATGGCACATCTTTAAATATGGGAGTTTCCTCTGCACACACAGGGAGCCGGAAAGCAGGTTGTTTTAGTCTGGATTCCCCCGAATCACACCCTGAAATAAGACTCATGAAACAAGCAATGGAACAGCGGAGAACGCCAACTGGGATAGGAGAGGTGCCGAGAAAAGGTGCATTATCAAGAAAGATTAAGGACCCTTCATCCCACTGGAGGACTCTGGAAGGCAACAGAAAGTTGTCGGAGTCACCCCCTGTGAGGGTGAGACGGGTGGGGCACTTACACTCCGACTCCCAGCAAGCAGTCGCTGGGCGTCAGTTCTCCAGTCCTTCTGGTCCGAGCTCCCACAGAGCCGGGCTCAGACACCAGGCGAGAACCTCCGCACGCAGAGACATGATGCTGGCGATTTAAAATCTGGCTGCTGTGTGCCTCTATCACAGAGGGCTTCCTCAGCTAATAACCTCCAGGTGTTAGACCGGAAGACAGAGTTTCTAGACAAACGTGCTCTTTCTCCCAAAGCACATTTTTCTGCCATGGACTTCAGGCAGCTGGGTGCCCATTTCCTATTTTCTGAAGTTGCGTGACCGAAAGGAGGCCAAAGTCCACAGGTAGAAGCGTGCGGTAGTTTGCTGGAGCTGCCATCAGCAAGTGTCGCCGGCCATGGGGAGCAGCTGGGGTTGTGTCCCTTGGCTGAGTATCATGGGGATACAGAGGACTCAAAAAGTCAGTGAGATCTGTGTTTTCATCCTGGCTCTACTATTTTACGGGCTGTGCAGTTTCCCTGTCTGTACCTTAGTTTCCTCGCCTGTTATGTTGTGATAATAGTGCACTCAAATACACGGCAAACACTTAGTATGTGTGATTTGCTTAGCACAGTGCCCAGCCCCTGGACAGTTCTAATGGAGGTCAGCTCTTACTATCGTCACTGTTGCTCCAGCGTTCTGTCTTGTGTGTGTCTGTTCTTGGGTGATTACCTGCATCAGAGAGCAATGCCAGTGGAGCAGAGGTCTGTTTGGGGCACAGGCGGGATGCTTAGTTTCACACTGTTCTGAAGCAGTTCTGCAGTCCTGGCTCTACCTGGCCACTTCCTATGTGTTGTTGTTCAATACAGGCCCGAGGAAAAGAGGAGAAAAGCACCTCATTGACAGTGGGGTCATGGCATGTCCTTAGGAGACCAGGTACAAGCATTTCTCTTTAAAAAACAAACAAACAAAAAACCACATCCTATTGCACTAAGGATGTATACCACAATTACATTAAATCCAAGCAAAACTCTACTCTGTCTGAGGTTAGGTTGTAGACCTACAAATACCCCTCCATGGTAACACTTCAGACAAGACTAAGGACAGGGAAAAAGGTGTTACTATTCTAACCTTTATATTATTGAATTGTGTGTATGTTCATAAATATTCCTCAGCTAATAATAACCTGAGTTCACACTCCCTGAACAGACAGACAGGGGCCGATTTCATGAAGGGAGAGAGGGAGACAAGGCATGGGCTGCCGGATTAGTCCACGGCGAGTTTCGAGGCTGCACTGAGCACATCCTGCCTGGGTGCTGGGTGCTGCCTTGAGAAGCTGCACAGCCACAGAGGGGCTGGCCACAGGTGGGCACCACCTGTATTCCTTTCTGACAGCACAGAGGCTCCAGGCAGGGACCAGGCTCAGGTTTCAGATTTTGCCCCAGCTGTTAGCTATGTGTCCTGAGCAAGTCTCTTAACTCACCTAACCTCAGTTTCCCCGTTTAAAGAGGTATTTGGCTTATACCTCTGACATGGGATTGTTGTGAGGATACAAGCATAGCACCTGTCCTATTGCAAGCATTCAATGGTGTCAGTTATTTATATTACTATTAATTAAAGGTCAGTGCATCACCCCTATAAACAAAGTGCTCAGTGTGTTCACGTAAGTGGAAGGAATTCTCTGTCCCTCTGTTTCTCTCTCGAGTTCACTGTCATCTTTGTGTTTGGGAAGGAGAGGGCACAATCATCCTGTGTCCTCCAGGAAAATGCAGATTTCTGAGAGTGAGGGGGCTATGTAGGTGGTTTTCCTGAAGGTCCAGATATAGGAAAAAAAAAGAGAGTAGAGTTTCAGAGTTGAGAAAACGACAGCAATGGTTGACCTGGGTGCAGAGAGGAGGAAGACAGAGGACACTCAGCAGTTATAAGTTAGTTGCCCCTTTCATTCCGACAAAACACAAAACATGTAAAAGTCATTGCTGTGGAGCACCCAAGACTGCATGCAGGTGAGCTGTAATGAATATTTTTGCATCATCTTCAGTGACTGAGGTGACATTTATTTATAGGGAAGTACACAGTCAGATTAGCGTTTCGACATCTCATCTAACAGGTACCGTTCACCAGGCTGAGGGAACATTCCCGTGACTTAGAGAGAAATGAATGAGATATGCTCCCTTCATGGACAGCTTTCAATATTTCAATACTCTGGATTTATACCAGGCAGGGAAATAGCAGGCCCATGGAGACTCATGATTCATCTCTGCCCCCCACCCCCGCCTGCTTGGAGAACGCCCTCCCCGCCATGCAGACCCCGCAGTGAAACCCTAATGGGTCCCAACAGACGAGCATCTTAGCTAATGACTCTCCTCGCCTCTCTCTTGACCCATAGACTCCTGGGCAATTCTGTGGGTGGATTTTATGACTTACACTAATTTACACAGGCTTTAAAGGGTCCTTTTCTTGCCTCACAACCTCTCCTCGGGAGAGCACAGCATCGGAGCTGCAGCGAGAAAGTACAGAGGAGTGAAATGCAGGGGCGGGGCGCCTGGGGAGATCGGACAGGGAACAAATGGACCGTCGTGGGTAAGCGCAGTGTCACAGGCCTGAATTAAAATGTCAGCCGCACAGGGTACAGGCTGTCCTTTCGTGCCAGAGGAAGTCGTCCCTTTGCTGGGAAACAGCCGGGGGAATCAGTAATGAGACTCTGAGATGCTTGCTGGACAAGAAGACAGGGCAGGTGCCTTGAGGGCCAATAATTAGCAGCTAGAAGTGAGTGGACCAGCAGGAGGTAAAAGGCAGCCTGGAGCACTTGATTTTGTTTGCCTTTTCCTGCTGATATCTGAAAATCATGACACCGATGATCATTATGCGTGAACGCACAGTGCTTGATTGGCCTGTGCTTCTAGAAATGATCATTTTGATGGCTCTATACTTTTATCTTATGTCTCCTGAATACAAGCTGCAAGCATGGGTTTCGCTACTGCCCAGGCAGCCTTCTGTCCAGTGTGGAGGGAATGTCCCCAGGACTGAAGCCAGGCTGTCTGAGAAAGGTGGAGAGGGAACCCTCAATGCAGGTCCACTGGGAGATGCAAAATGTAAATCCATGCCACTTGCTGCAAACTCCAAGAAGCTCTCGAGCATCTGAATTTGCTTATGAGCCACGCTCTTGACTCGAGCAGATGAAAACGAGGTGAACCCTGCTCACAGGTTATTTATTCCGGCAGCAAATGCTCAGAGTGTCTGAGATTCTACAGTCACGAAAGCCCCTGTGGACCTCAGGCTCTTTTACTCTGAATGTAAATAAGCCTGGTGCCTTTGCATTTGTCCTCATAGGTCATACTTTGGAATGCCAGAACCACCTTAGACACTCAGCCCTGGGCCCTCTGGAAGAGGGGAGGCCAGGACAGTTGATGAGGTCCAGCTCCCTATGCCAGGAGTCAGTAAACTCCAGTCCGTGGGCCACATGCAGCCTGTCCCTCACTTTGTAAATAAAGTTTTACTACAACACAGCCATGC
>PVIA01008411.1:0-72283 GCA_004024845.1 Tonatia bakeri | reverse complement strand
ATCTGACCTTTATAGTTCATCAAACTTTATAGTTTGGTTGTGTAGTTAGTTAATTTGGTTTTTGGCTTCTGCTGTCTAAGGAATTCTTATTATGTTTTAGTGCCATTAACCTGTCCTAGCCCAATAAACTAAACGAGCAAATGTCTTATGATTGTGTCTAAAAGCCAATGGGCTTAAGTGAGCCTCTGAGAAGTCTACCCCACAGTAAGTTGTGATGACCTGGGGACTTGCTCTCGGTGATCTGGTGGGTCTTGGTTTCCTTCTAGCTCTTCAGCTGCAATCCAGATACCTGAAGTTGTTTAATTTATGAACTCTGACACAGAGGATACTCTTATCCAACACAGACTTAGATGTGTGACAAAACAATATGTTAAACTACTGCAGTAATCATTGCTAGCTTCTATAAAATGCCTTTTATACCCCACTGTTATTTTAGAGACATTACTCTGTAAAACTCTGGAATGTAAGTGTTCTTGTCTCCATGTGATAGATAAGGAAATCAAGACTCCATTATATGCAAATCAAGTGTCAAAACCTCACCAGAGGCATTCTGCAAATAGTTCACTTGAAGTCAACATGTACATAGTCAGCATGTAAGTTTCACTAAAGATTCATAAACAATGTGAGGTTTTCCATTATAGAACTAAAGAGCATTATGAATACTTTCCCACTGTGTCAGACAGGGGAAAACCTCACATTATGGACTGTGTCTGCAGTCCTACTAAAGGTGCCTGGAGTCGGCCAAACCCAGGTGAAGCTGGGCAGGTTATCTGTACTGCACACCTCCAGGGGGCAGCCTCCTACTGTGTTCAGCAGGGATGGTACTCCCACAGGCATATGCCTTGTGCAGACAGCTGGAAAGCTGCCCCAGGACTGCAGAAGAGGGTTGGGGGTGTTCCCAGCAATGCACTGAGGGCTGTTGGATAAACCACAATGGAAATTTCCACAGGAAGATCAAGTATCAGAAGTAAGAAGTACGTACAGGATGACTCCCGGGGCTCAGATTTAATATAAGGGTGACATAACCTAAGCTCCCTTCCTTTCTTTGGGGGCAGAAGAATATACTGCTACATTTAACACTACATTTTTTGTGGGAGATGTGGGTAGACTCCATTAAACAAATGAGTGTGTCAAAATCCAAATACAGTGTTTCATTATCTAAGTAAAGTGAATTCTCCACAAACTTTCACTCTGACTGGAAGCCTCAGACAAAAGTGATCCAAATAAAGCACGTGGCCTTTGTCCAGCAATCCTTTTTTTCTAAGAATATTTCCCAAACATTAGCCCATGAATTGGGACAGCGCCCCTGAAGGGCCAGCGAGGCAGGAATTTTTCCTGGCCACAAATACTCTCAGCTGTGAGAGGCCACACCATTTGAGTAACGGAGCAACCAGCTAAAATTCAAATGCTGGTCTGTCCCTACTTGGTCACCGTCCCAGACACTGTCCGGGTAGACTGTTGTGTCACATCCGGGAGTTTTTCAGTCCACACGGGGAAATTCTCAACCACAACCTCTGTAGCTGGTAGCTGCAGACTGGCAGGGCACAGAAACAGAAAAATGTGACTTTTGCGCAGGAAAGTTAGAGCAGGGAAGAGTTCAGAAGTGGGAGGGTGCGTGCGCGTGTGTGTGTGTGTGTGTGTGTGTGTGTGTGTGTGTGTGTGTGTTTAAACCGGGTGGAAACCCCACCAGCCAAGTCTGTACACACACACACACACACACACACACACACACACACACACACAAATAAATAAATGAAGTCTGCCTATCTGGGGCCGGAGCCCCTCCCCTCGTCCCGCGCAAAGGAGTGTGACCCAAAAGCCGCTTCCTCTGGCTGGTGAGCGATTAGGACCAGGCCCGTGAGACCCTCACACAGCTCTGCTGGGCTCCTCCGCCACTGACCGGCCACGCCCCGCCTCATCGATGATGAACCACACCACCCCTTGGCCTAACGACCACCGTGAGTACTCCCCGCAGGGAGGGGTCCCCGGGGTCCGGGGAACTCCAGCCGGGGCCAACAGGGGAAGAGGGGCCGAGGACCCAGGGCTCTGGCCATGCCCCGCCTCTGTGGTTGATCTGCCTGCCGGGTCCAGTCCGGAACACATGGGCCTTCCCAGGGCTCAAGGCACCTAGGTCCCGTGAAGTCCTAGACCGGTTCCCGTTGGGTCCCTGCTCTACCCCAACCCCCAACCGTAACCCTAGAACTGTGCTGAGAGCTCCCAACACCTGCGCTCGGGCTCTGCGCTGCCCCAGCCACCAACCCTGACGCCCCGGGCAATGTGCCCCCCCACCCCCACCCTGCTCTCCGACCCTTGAGACCCTTGAGATCGGATTGTACACCGTGGGCTTGGAGGGGCTTCTTAGTACCTCCGCTATCGCATCTGCTGGCTGCATTTCTTTGCGCGCTGGCCGAAAAGTATCTGTGGCAAAAACTTTTACTAAAAGAAGAAAGAGGAGAGGTAGAGCGTTAAGCAGCCCGGAAACAACGTCAGAAGCTGAGAAAACTCAAGCACCATCCCTCTGCTTGCTCTCAGGCCGGGATTTGGGAAGGGACGCACAGATAGTATGCCATTCTTTATGCTCTGTTTCTTTTCGAAACGCTCACTTTTTGTTGCTGAGAGGAAATTATACACACTGAGATTCATTGGGAGGCTGTTCAGAAACATTGCTGGGCCCTCCCACCCTTTCTTCTGGGCTTTGCAATCAAAAACTAAAATTGTATTCATAAAAGAAATGAATGTTTATTCTTCTTACCTCCATCCTGGTTATGTCATCAGAAACAATGAGAGAATAGACATTCTGATTCGATAATACAATCATGTTAGATAATTAATATGTAATGATATGGGTATCCGTGACACCAACTCGTTTTAGGTCTTTAAAACCCAACCAGGTTGTTGTGAGGCCGTGGGGGTGAACTCCAAGTGCATGCTTGTGGCTAGGCCTGCGTCTGTGTACCGTGTGCCTCCTTGTGCACCTGTGTGGCTCACTGGTCTGGGTATGCAGACTGGAGTCACAGAGTGGGGGCCTGGCTGCCTATACTGAGATCATGTGTGCCACTTATCAGGCAAGCCTTCTCTGCTGCAAAACGGGATTATAAAGTATTCCACATTGGGTTGTGAGAAATCAATGTGTGAAAATGGCTCAGCACAGAGATAGAAACATACTAGGTGTGAGTTAAATGTTAGGCATCTTTGTTTCACTTGAGACTGTGGATCTGTTAGTTCATGTGTGTTAACGTGTTTGCATGTGTGTCTGTTACTGTGTGTGAGCCAAGACACTACTGAGCTCAGGTATGTGTATTGGGTGGGGTGGTATGGTTGATGGGACAGAACCACTGCAAGCATTCCAGTTCAGGTGCTGAGAAAGTTCAGGACTGCCCCCATTCCGTCTCATTGGGCCAGCCTTGCCATCCCCAGAACCTTACCCCTGCTCCCTCCCCCAGCAGTTCTCTGGGATTCAGTGACTGAAAACACCACCCTTCTGGAACTAATGGGGATGCAGCCCCTACTTGCACAACATCGCAGATTAATTTTAGGACTTGATTTATGGCAGGGTCTCTGCTATGAGAGAACCATGAGGCCCTATTTCTCGCTGCTAACCCAGGCAGGATATTTCAGTTTACATCACTGTTCATCAGAACCAGAGATTAGAATGGAGAGGACCCACTGCTCCCCTCCTGGGCCAGGCCTGCCCTATGCAGCTAGGCCCCGATAAGTCCAAAGGCCATAGTTATTGCAAATGAGTCATGTACATCCATTGTCTCGCCTTTGAATGAAAGAGGTCAATGCTCAGTAAGGAGATGGCCAGGTTTGGCAGCCTTATATAGAATCTGCTGCCTCTGACAGAGCAGAAAGGATTGCATCAAGTGTGAAATGGAATTGCATCTGAGCCATTGTTCAACCTCTACAGGTGCTGGTAGAGTAGCATTGGCACAGTCAGTATCTGGGCCTTTCCAGTGGTGCCATGTCTGGGCAGTTATTTCTGGGACTTGCAGCATACCCTGGGAAACAGAGGTGTGTGAGGTAAGAGGCATTCTATGTTTGTAGTGGGAACAACACATCAGCCCATCTAAACTGAGTAGGAAGAGGCCCCTCACCAGTCAAGCAAGGGGAGGTTGACAAGTCAAGTCTGCTTGCCTCTTTGGGTGGCAGATACCCTTCTGAGATCCCAGCTGAAACACCTTCTTGAAACTGAGCAAACACAATGGGCCCAACAAGCATGAGCTAAAAACAAAAACAAACAAATTTGAACAATGAATGAAGAGTTAATAATAGGAAAGAGGAAGATACCTTCTGCCCTCTTCAATGGCAGGTACTTTATTGATTTATGAGAATCCTTCTAGAAGTATTCTATATATATACAATTACTTTTTATTTTATAAAATGAAATTTATTTTATGTATTTTACTTCATGTTGCTTTTTTCCTTAAGAATATATTGTAAAGATCATACCAGTTTCTACTCAAATGGGCATTTAGGTTGTATATAGTCTTTACTTGATTCTTTTCTAACCAGACAGAGTATTAACATGACAGTCCCTGTAAGAAAATTTTTACATGCATGTGTACAAATACTTTTAGGATAAATTCCCCCCAGAACTTAATTTCTGGAACAGAGAATATGCACCTTCAAAATGTTAAATCCCCTTCCAAAAGGCCACACGATTACCAACGCTTACCAGTAGCCAATAAAAGTTGCTATTTCCCCACATTATCGCTCACACTGTTTAGTTTTTATCTTGGCCAATCTGATGAGTAAAACACATTGTCACTTTTGACTGTACCTCTATAGTTATGAGTGAGGCTAGGGAAGATTTTTGTAGCTCTAGAAGATAATGTAGTTCTTTTTCTGGGAAAGTACCACTTTCTGGTCTTTGTCCATTTTCTGTCAGGTCCCTGCCTCCTATGGGAAACACACCCCAGATAATGACATGTCCTCCCTCCCATGGCAAGCTAGAGGCAGAGCAGGAACCCTAGTCCCACACATGCTGTGAAGTCACCCTGGGTTTGATCCCACCTCCAACACTTACTGTCTTTGGGAAGGTATACAATACCTCAGAGCCTCAGTTTTCTCATCTGTACATGGGAGTAATAACAACTGCTTCAAAGGAATCACATGAGGATAAAGGCTTGGCAGCATGCCCAGAAATAGTGGCATCTCTGGCTGTTGTTAAATGACTTTATCAGTGAAAACCCAGCCTGCAGGTGCTGGTACTCTCCTTCTCTTGCAGACAGTTGCTATTTTGTTTTTGACAATGTAGCAATAATGACAGCAGCAGCACCTATATGTCAAGCCCTGTGGTGGGCCTTGCCCTGGTCACCCTCCACAGCTTGGTCTCATGGGCATTTTCTTAGCTGTTTTGCAGATGAAACACTCAGGGAGATGACCTTACTCCAGGGTTCCCAAGTACTGAGGCCTCAGCCAGGCTGTGAACACAGGCTGCAGACACCAGAACTTCAAAGGCCAACCTGAAAGGGCCATTAGGGTACATGTGGACCTGCTGTCCCTGTCCCTGTGTACCAGGTGAGGCTTTCTGCTGTCCTCGCACTGTGGGACCTGCACCTGGGACATCACTGCTCTAGCTTTGCACTCAGAGGGATTGTGTATGACAGACACTCAGAACCTGCCAAATAACTCATGGCTTTTCACCCAGTCCTGTGGTCCCTCGCTTCACCACTGCCAGCCATCACTCCCTCTCTTGTGGTCAGGCCTGACCCACATCCAGCCAGCTGCAGCTTTCCATCCTGCCTTACACAGCCAGCTCAGGCTGACCCTGTAGCCTCCTCTCATGGTTCCTCGTCATGTCTGCACTGTCCTGCCTCTCCAGCTTCACTTTCACAGCTGCCTGCTTCACCCTCCCCACATGCCCACATGCACTGTCTTCCTGGCTCATACCTGCTTGTCAGTTTAGGCCTAGTTTATGCATTCCCAACTCCTTGGGCCCTTCTGACACTAGAAAACCACCCACCATGGTCCTGGGGACACTTTTGAGCCCTGACAGATTCCTGGGTCTGCCCCCTTCACAGGATTCAGACCTTCCAAGGGTCTTTGTGACCTCCCTCCCTCCTGCGTGAGGACTGGCCCAGGTTGGTGCTCAGGAAGTGACTTGGAAATTAATGGATGACTGCAGAGGTGACCTAAAGGCCAAAGCTCCCAGGCCTATGTCCATTCCAAATGCCAGAGCACCTTTTAGAAACCATACCTAGTCTAGAACTTGGCACGTTCATGGAGGTTAGTAAATAATAAATTGAAACAGACAAAAAGTCCAACCAAAATGGATTCTATAAACACGGCTGATGGGCCCCAGCAATCACCACCTAGCCCTCCTAACCACTCAGCATTAAGTCCTATTTCATGTTCTCCTTCCCTGCCCCTCCTCTCCCTGCCTCCCTCACAAGCCCAACTTTGCTTAAGATGTCATTCAGATTCTTGTGTAATCTGAACTTCTGAGGGAATGCTGGCTCCTGCCCTTATGAATGCTCATTATTATGAATGCTCATTTTTGTACATTCTTCAAGAACAAATGTTAGCATGCAAATGGAAGGTGCTGGCAAGAGCCAGTTTCCTCCCATGCTAATGAGAGATGGAGCCCAGGACACTGAGTCTATCACTGGTGGGGCAGGTTCAGCATGGCCTCTGCACCACTCCCCCCACCCGCCCCGGAAGTCACAGAGCCTTTGTGGTTATCATCACCTCACAGATGTGCCACTGGGCCTGAGCAGATGGGCCTGCCCTGCCTAGGGAAAGTGGCTGAGCAGGACGTGCTGCCACCTGTCTGGCTCTGAAGCCTTGCTCTTCCTCTGGCCAGGCATCTTTACCACCTCTCATAATATTGACAAATTCTAGGAGGCTCAGTGTGGACAACTCTGAGCATTAAGACTCCAGGAGACTCAGTCATGAGGGGTACAGGGATCCACAATATTATGAGATTTACCTTATGGATCTCCACCAGGTTCCCACAATATATATCAGAGAAGAACACCTCCCTTATGCTCCACCCCAGCTTCCGGCAGGAGGAGAGGAAAGGAACCATCTAGAATGGTGCTAGAGCTGCTGTTCTCAATCAGCCCTGCCCTCAGAGAATCTAGTGAACCAGAGCCTGTCCTGCTGGGGTATCACTAGAGCCTAATGGACCTGGGAGAAGAGAAATGCCCAACTCCAGCTCCCTATAGCCACCTGTCCCACACAAGGGGAGAGACAAAAACTGAGAAGTTCACAGTGCAGAGGCACAGACTCACTAAATACAGACCTGATGACAGGACTGTGGAGTTTGTCCCCACCCTACCTCTCCACCATAACACAGCAGTTACTTTCCCTCATTGTCAAAAAAACTTTCAAGGCATACCAAAGGGAAAAAATACAGTGCGAAGGGACAGAGCAAGCCTCAGAAACAGGCATAGCAGGGACATTAGAATTATTGGATAGAATTTAAAACAACTATGATAAATAACTCTATGACATTTTGTTATATATTTCCTCTTGTTTCTGCTTCTCTAGCAAACTCTTATAAGTTAAAGTTACATGTCCCTTCTCTTATTGCCAAAACTGAGGTGCTTATGAGGGCTGAGACTAAAGTAAGGCTGCCTGGTTATCTCACTGCACCTGTTACACCCTGATGGAGGCATTTTATCTCCACTTCAGATGAGGTCTACCACTGGCGCATCAGTTGCAGAGAGCACAGCCAGGAGCCCTTGCCCCCCTTCTCCTGCATGCAAATACATGTTCGTATGTTCTTACGAGGCTTTCGATTGTGCAGCTGCCTGCTGGCCCTAGGCCCCAGCTCTGCCATTTTCCCCCTTGGACCTTGGAAAGGAGAATTTTCACATTTTATTAATAGCTGCAGGCACATGCATTCTCAACAGAACCTTAAAGGGAAGGATATTATGGTTGCTAGATCAAAACCAGATAAAGCCTTCATGCCTGTCTTTTGTGCTGGACCCCAGTCTGTGGTGGCTTCTGTGTTCACCAGTCAGCAAAGACAACTGGCTGTGAAGTGGCACTTTCTCTTGAGATGCTTGTCAAACACTTTTTCTAGAACTTTAAACATGGCCTTTAACAAGTAGAGTCTTCCAGTTCAGGTTCCTCTTCTGTACATTTTTAAGCCGTTTAGTCCAAATACACTTTGCATCAATTTGTTAGTGATTAACAACCAGCGTTATAGTTCAAGAATTTGGGTTTGAATGTGGACCCACACTAACCTGGCTTTGACCTTGAACACATTGTCTGGCCTCTTTGCCTCTCAGTTCATTATCCAGAACAGAGCTGGCTCCATGGGCATGTGACAAAGAGCCCATATTCACTAGCTTTAATACTCTTCTGTTGCCATCTTAAAATTCTTAAGTTTTCAACAAAGGGCCCTACATTTTCATTTTGTACTAGACCCCACAAATTCTATAGCTAGTCTTCATTGGGTAAGTGAGAATAATAATCATTTCTACCTTAGAGTTTGCTCTGAGGATTAAATGTACCATCATAGATAAAGTTCTTAGAATAGTGCCTAGTACATGTTTGTCACTGTGACTTATTGAGTCTTGAGTATGCCCAGCTTTTCCTTGTTCCCAGGACTTACCTCTGTTAGCCCATTCACTACTGGAAATGTTACCCAGTGACAAGATGGCACAGTCTGCCCAGGTCCTGAGTAGGGGCAAGGCTTTCTGACCTAGCAGGGGAGCTGCCCTGTAATAGCTCTGGGAAGCTGCTCCCTCCAGAGCAATATATTACAGCTGCCTCCAAGATGCCTGTCCCTTCTGTTTCTATCAAAGAATGGGCAAAATATATGATGAACAGGCCAGAAAACAGACGAAGGCTCAGCAGAAGTTTCCTTTGTGTGATACCATGGGCAGGCCATCCTTGTCCCCCCAGCCTTACCTGAATACCAGCCTCTTATCAAAAGGGGTCTCACTGCCTTGTTCTTCATGGGGAAGAAAAGACTCTTTGAAAACACTGAATGAATGGTGAATGAATGAATGTGAATTTCCAACCAGTGTAAAAGTCTGACCTATATAGTGAGCATTATGGGTCCCGGATGCACCTGAATCCCCTCCCAACCCAGTGTAAGACCCTACCACTCAGTGATCTATACTGGCCTCTGAGCTCCCCTTAGTTCAGCCCACTGACCTCTCCCTGTCCAGTGATCCTTGTGTGCCCTATCCTGTGCACATGTGGTGCCCCCTTCCCTTTCTACCAGGCCCTCATGCACTCTACCTTTCTATATCTTCTCTCATGGCCATGTTTTCTTTTCCTTGGTACTGCCATTGACCAGGTTTACAGCAGGGACTCTCTCAAGGGCTCTTTAAAGCTGGGGTCCCCTCTCCTGAAAGGGTTTCTTCTCTTCCCTTCCCAGCCTGCACCTCAGCCTAAGCTTCTGGGGGAAAGAGTGTGCTTCCTGTGACTGTGCCCTGGGACTGACTTGCCATTTGAATTGCCACCCTGAAGTTCTCATTTTAGTGAATTGATTTCAGCTATGGCTAGAAATCTGGAGTAGTCCATTTTTATTTTTCTTTAATTTCCCAGTCTCTTTTTTTCCTTTTCCACAAATTCTATAAATTATCCTGACCCACTCTCCTCTTTTGGTGAGTGGCTCAAATCTTCATTGCAAATATTATCTCATTTCACCCTGAGCAACCCCGTGGGAGGTATTTTTATCTCCATTTTACATGTGATAATACTGAAACTCAAGAGGTGATGTGACTTGCTGAGAGCCACAGCTGTCTCTGCCTGCTCATGTGCACACACAGTGGGTTTTCTAGGAAGGGCTCAGCCAGGCTGAATGTGTGCATTAGGCACAATGCTCTCCAGTGCTTTTAGAGATCCACACAAATGTTTATTTCTTTTAAACTTGAAAAAAAGTGAACTTTTAAGACTAAATATTACATTTGTCTTTATACCAATGCCACTATAAAAAACAATTTTTAATATTTTTGGGGAGAAGGGACCCATGAAGACAAAGCATCTAGGCTGATGAAGGTCATACTGCAGCCCTTTCTCTGTCCATTCAAGTCCAAAGAGCTGGATGCCTGTTGGTCTCCAAAATGTCAATCTCCCCACCATACTCTGCCCTCCTCCTGATGCTCTGATGCTCATCTGCATGGCTGCCCAACCTCAAATTCTCACACTCCTTCCCTGGCAGTCCTGCCCAATTTGCTAGGACTCCTCGGCTGGGCAGATGCAGTGGCTGCTCTTGTTCCTGCCTTGACCTTTGCCCTGGAAAGATTCACAAAATCAAAGTAGATGCTTGAGGATACCTAGGACTCCCTCTTTCTGTCTCTATCTCTATCTCTAACTCTGTCTCTGTCTCTGACTGTATCTCCATCTCAATCTTTCTCTTACTCTCTTGGCTTTTTAAGCTAGGAAATTGGGCTGTTCTTCACTTAAAAGTTTAAAAATAAGTTTTCTTTGCCCTGTTTCATTACTACAGAAGCAATTATTGTTCCTTATAGAATTATGCATACAAGATCAAGAAGAAGATTCTTTCAAGAGCAGGGTGACTCTCAGATACTGAAGGGACTGCCAGGTGACAGCTGGAAGGCTGTTCAGTGGGAGATCTGGGCAGAGATAAAGATGGGGACCTCAGTATAAAGGGGCCACCCAGGGAGGCATCCAAAAGGAACCGAGAAGAGCCTGCTGGAGCTGCACCAACTACTCTGGATTGGGGCACAGAGGTGCTGATGTGGATCTTAGCACAGGCACAAAGGGCAGGCTGATGTATAACACTTGGTGAGTGCCCACTCCCTGCTACTTCACACCTGCCAGGATCTATGTGATACATGGATGTGATATTATCCATGCCAGTTTAGAAACATGGAAACTAAAGTTCAAAGAGGTTATTTCCCCAGGACCTCGTTGTGCATCACTGACATTGTCCAGCCTAGGTCAAGGTGTGTCCTTCCACTTCTGGGACAAGGCAGTCACTGTGATGGGAGGAACTTGCCATGACCCTTGTCCTTTCTGCCCAGCCCCATGTGTCCCTAAGGTCACTCTCTTTACCCCAGAAGAAAAAGCCTTTCTTTATCCACCCCACCCTGGCCACTTGTGCTGGCTCTGCCCACCTCCACCAGCCCCCACCTGCTTGTCTAGAAGCTGCTAATGAGATGCTCACAGAACCACATAAGGGCCAGTTGTGACTGTTCCAGTTCTGCCAGCCCAGGCCAGCCCACACACAGTCCCACCCTCCCCTGGGTAAGCAGTGAACAGCTGCCTCTTAGGGTCACCACAGGGTCATCAGCAGAGAATAATTCCCCCACCAGTTCTTGGAATGCCTCCACGACAGAGCCACCCCTGGACTGGAAGCTTTGTCTTTTGTTGAAATCTCAAAGGCCATGGGACCCTTACTGCAATGTGTGTTATACTTTGCTAGGCACTTTAAAATTTGTTTCCTTTCTTCAGTCAAGAGCTACTGTCTCCCTTTTTGACTAGGAAATAAAGTGACATTCAGACAAGTTATGTACCTTGTAAGAATTCAGTCGGGTATAGGAGATGGACAAGACTGAGACACAGATCTCTGGTAACTTTTGGAGTGCACTGTTTGCACCACAGAAATTCAGTCATCAGGTTCTTAAGAGGCAGACAGGATGCGGTGATGTCAAGGATGCTGGAACTGCAGGTCACCAAAAGGAAGAAACTGACTAACCCTACATTACCCTGTACCTCACCCTTCCCTCTCTGCCCTCCCACACACACATACATAGAGGCATTCACATATATGGAGTCTCTCTGGAAAAGTCCAGCCATTGGTAATATGACCAAAACAGTTTGTGCAACACCAGCGTGACCTAGCAGCCAAGGAGAGTGGACTGGAATGTGCTGCATGAACAATGACAACTTCACTGTACTCGTCAGTGGGGATGGTAGACACCATTGAGTAAGCATGTGTACTATGTGGCCGTCACATTCAAAATAAGTGAGTGAATAAAGCAATGAATCTGCATCAAATTTTGCATTACTCTTGAACATTCCTCTGTGGAAACTATTCAGATAATTCAGAAGGTCACAGCTATGGGCAACTGGTGATTGGCAGCCTCATTACAACATGTCTGCTCATATATCACATCTCATGCAGAGTTTTTTGGAGAAACATCAAGTCAACCAGGTGACTCATCCCCCCTATAGCCCAGATTTGGCACCCTGTGACTTTTGGCTTTTCCCAAAACTAAAATCACCTTTGAAAGGGAAGAGCCATCAATGAGATTCAGGAAAATACAGACCATCGATGAGATTCAGGGAAATACAACAGGGTAACTGATGGTGATTGGGAGAACTGTGTGAGGTCCCAAGGTACCTACTTTGAAGGGGACTGAGGTGTCATTGTCCTATGTACAATGTTTCTTGTATCTTGTATCTTCTTCAATAAATTTCTCTATTTTTCATATTACAGCTTGATATTTTCTGGACAGGCCTCATACACCACACATGCATATATACACATGTGCACAAGTACAAATACACACATATGCACAAATACACACACATACAACTGCATGCTGTGTGCTTATTATGATTTTCTGTGTATTTCAGTGACAGACTGGCGTTACCCCTGGTTCAAAGCAGAGGGGCGCTCTCTTAGGGGTCTGGTTAGGTGTAGTTCAGGGCAGGCAGGTGCATGGGTCCAACTGACCTCCCAGAGATAACTGGAAACAATGGAAGAACTGCTGCCTACAGTATCATTGGCTTTGGGTATACTTTTAAAACTTTTCTCTGTACCATCATTCTTCAGGCACCATTTCCATCTCTTCACCTCCATCTACAGTGTCTGCAATGTGCCTGGCTATTGACACTGTGTTCTGTGGGTTTCCCCACTTTGATTTTAAACCAATGAACACCTCTTGTATGGAAGGGTTGCACAGTAGACATGGGACACAGACCTTGTCTTCAAAAGGTCTTCAGCTTCATGGGGGATGAGGAGCAAAACTCAAGAACATTGGAGGCAAAAATAGTTAAAACATCATTCAGAACCATTTGGTCCTCCAGGCCAGTGGCCACACCTGGCTCAGATGCAGGTAATACTGCTCCCTGCCTCTGAAATGAAGACCATGTATTTTTGAATGTCCAAAAGAAGTGGCTTCCCACCTGAGGTCCCCACTCCAAAAAGCATACACAAAAAGTGGTGTCACAGCTACAAATTTCCACTGCAATTATTTTCATCAGAAATGGCATTTCCTATGAAATAAATTATTGGATAAAGTCTGAAAATGCATGAGATAAAAGCCCGTCTGATGCAGTTGGCTGGAAATGAGAGGCCTGGTGACCACACTCCAAGGGCCCCTTCTGATGGTTCTCTCTAACATCGTCTCTGGACACTGAGGGCTTCATGTTACCAAGTTTGCAAATTCCTGCCTGGCACCTCTGGGAACAGTCAACTGATGCCCAATCACTATTTGTTTTGTTGTCAGTGATGGCACTCTGGGACTTGGATCTCAGAGGATCCTTTCGTACTAGACATGTCTGTCACATGAAGCCATCAAGTGCTCTCACTGTGGTTAAATGTTTTCCTGCCATCAGCTGCCCTATCATATTTTCCTGAATCTCATTGGTGGTCTGAAATATCTTCTCTTTCAAAGGTGATTTTAGTTTTGGGAAAAGCCAGAAGTCCTGGGAGCACCAAATCTGGGCTATAGGGGGACTGAGTCACCTAGTTGGTTTGATGTCTCACCAGAACACTTTGCATGAGATATGATGCATAAAAGCAGGTGCATTGTTGTGATGAAGGTGCCAACTACCAAACTGCAAGGTGCACCCAGCTGTCAATCACTTTACTAGTTAATTCCATGAGACAGGTCTTATAAAACTTTGGGAACCCCCAGCCTCCATGAAGAAAATCAGAATAGTTGGGAAGGAAACTGGATGGAAAATTTTATTATTAAACCATTTATCTACAGATGGTTACTAACTACCATATGCATCTCTGATTCATCAATAGAAACACATAGTGTTGCTGTGTGTCCCTCCTGTCCCCTGTCCTAGGGATTAAGGAGTAAACAAAGCATACAACGGGATCCCTGCCTTCAAAGCATTGCTGGCCTCTTAAGCCACCAAAAAATACACGATGACAGGAGTAAAATGCATCCAGTCTTCCTAATGAGAAATTTCTTATCAAACAATTTCAGGTTTCAGATTGAAATGCCCATGTCTTGTGATTATTCACTGAAAAATCTAAATAGACATTCACATGTGTGAAGAACAACTTCAGGTAATATAACTCCCAAATGTAAATTAAGACCTAATATTAGTTCATATTAACTGCTAATACTAAATTATAATGAATTTGTTCTTTACAGATATAGTTTTATCTTGTTGGACTAAGATTTTGTGCTTAAAGAAGCTGTCAGTGATCAGTGCTGTTGTCGAGAATGCCCTAGCTCCGGGGAACGATTTAAGTAGAAACAAGTGGCAATGATGTAAAAATAAAAAGAATGGTGCACAGGTACAGGTACCTGCTACAGACAGGATTGGTCAGTTTGTCGCAGGGTTTGTCACAGATGCCGAGGAAATGGGAGCCAGTGGCAGTCACCCACTGTCAGCCATTCTCCCTATCTCTGTCTTCAGGACCCAGGACTTGGTTGTGAATGGCATGGCTGTGATTTGAGCCCAGCTGGTCCAGCCTCTGGCCATCTCTTAACTTCTGCACACCCCATCTTTTACATGTGCAGGAAATGGGACATTTCAAAGGAGAGCAGAGTTTTCCTTCACAGGAAAAGTGAGAGAAAACTGGTTCAAATTATGTTTTTAAACATATTTATTTATACCAGATTTTGGTGATTACCCCTAGGTCATTTGCTATTAAGAACTGAGGAGTTTTTTAAAAGAACTTCTGGAACATGTTATTTTGAAACAACTCATTTGAGTGAAATAATGTTTGTCACTCACTGAGAAAACAATATTAGTAAAAGTCAAAATATACCTTTGAGGACATGGCTGTCAAAGGCAGATGAAATCCATGGTTTTCCTTCAAAGTTTAGATGCCCTGTGAAGCTGACTTTCCCACTCAGGGGCACTTCTGGACTATATATTTCCTGTGGCTCTGATCTCTGTTGCCCAGCTCTTTACTGTTCTTTCCCCTCTATGTCCAGGATAGTGCTTTTGGTAAAAGCTGCCTCTGATGTTGTATTTCCCCGAGGCACAATTATTTGAGTTCTTGGCCATATCTTGCCCTCCTTGCCCGTTGGCTGTGGGAACAGAGGCTTACTGTCTAGGCAGACAAAAGGCTGACCTCTCACTGCCCTGCCTCCTGCCTCTGGGTCCTCAAAGTTCTTTGAGCTCCCTGAGTGGGACCCTCCCCAAGGGAAATGAGCAGAGGGTGGCATTTTCCTCAGCCTCAGTTTGTTATGTCTTCTCTGAACCGACAACCTTCAACCAGGAACCTTTGTGCTGCTGTGAAACACTGCCTGAATCTCCTCCAGCCTCCCTGGACCAGACCTTTAGTATAGCCAGGCTATGACCACTTTGATAAGCCATCTGTCCTATTCTGGGATGAAATGGCCTGAATCTCAGGGTTCCCTGGAGAATCTCTCTGTGCCAGAGCCGCATACCCATTCGTGAGATCATGAGGTCAGCTGGAGAAGTCAGAGAGGCCAGGGCCACAGCCCTGACCAGCAGAGATGGCCTCTACCCTCCACAAGTTCTAACTCAGAGGAAGGACTCAACCAGGACCCCTTGCCAGCAACTCTGTTGATTCCGTGGGATGTGACTTCACCCATGTTGGCCTCCATGACCCTTGTGTCCTTCCAACCCCATGGGGCATTGAGGATTCAGTGAGCCCCAAGTGCAGCTACACTCTGTAATCCACGGGTGTCAGACTCTTTTCCGCCGGGGGCCACATTAGCCTTGCAGTTGCCTTCAAAGGGCTGAATGTAATTTCAGCTCTTTAACAGTTAAGGAGTAGTTACATTTATATAGTTCTAAAATTATTTCAGCCCTTTGAAGGCAAATGAAAGACTGATGTGGCCCCCAGTGAAAATGAGTTTGACACCCTTGCTGTAATCCATAGCAGGTGGGCACAGCTATGGGCACTGTGCCTGTGTTCTAATAGCTGAACATCACATGGGTTGAAAGTATAGATTTGAGATTTGTCAAACACAGGTATGACAGACCTGTGTTCAAGGTATACATAAGCTACTCAGTGGCACCTTAAATGAGAAGGGGTAGGTGAAGGCCCAAGCCTCACTGAGGCAAGCACTCAGCAAATAATAACCCGAGAGGGAAGAGAGAGAATGAATGACAGAGACTTAAATAAGGGCCTGCAACTAAGGCCTGTGGGCCAAATTCATCCTGTAGTCTACATTTATAAAGTTCTATTGGGACACAGCTTCACCCATTTGTTTACATGTGTCTATGGCTGCATTTATGTGACAATGGCAGAGTTGTTGCAGAGTTGTTGTAGTTAGGCCCACAAAGCCTAAACTACTTTCTGTGTGACCTTTTATCAAAAAAAAAAATGTGACTTGACCAACAGGAGATTCTCTCATGGCTCAATTTCTAGACCTGGAGTCCACCTGGCCCCTTTGCACCTTTCTTTGGGGCACCACAGCTTCATGGATGGACAAGGAGCCATAGAGAAAAGACCCAGAGATGAGGTCAGGGACCAGGAAACAGCCAATGAGGCCCACTCAGGTCAGACCTGGCTAACCCAGACATGCACAAAGCACCTTAGTTCCAGTTTCCTGAGCTTCTCGGGCTACCAAGGGGAGGGCCCTTTTGTGGTCTCCTCTTTCTCTTGCCCTCTTGTTACTCTTTCTATAAATATAGGCACTTGGGGTGCTTCTGCTGACCAGCAGACAGTTCTCACCTCAACCGGGCAGGTGTGGGAAGAATGGCCACATATTAGATAGGCTTTCTCTGGCCCTACAGTAAGAGAGCCAGCCAGCTCACCCCTGCCTGCAAAGAACAGCACTTCTCACCCAGGGCCCAGGCAAGAGGACACGCCATCCCACATGGCAGTGTCAGGCCAGGTGAACAGCACCTGACCTATTGAGACCTTGCCCCTCTTCTGTGGTTTGGAGATGGAGTTTCAGGAAGAAGAAATTTGTCCATATTATACCAGTTACAAAATGGTAGGTCCTGAGTTGGAGCATGGTGTCTCTGTATCTAGGTCCTGTTCTTTGCCTCTGCCACTGGCACCAGGAAGCTTGTGGTCCAGAAGTCACATTCCATGAACGGGTATTGAGCACCAACTGTGTGTCAAGCCCTGACTGAGGGCCTGGGGATGTGACAGTAGGTAAACCAGAAGCAGCCCCAAAGTGAAGCTTATATTCTAGTAGGGATGGACAGAGGGACACAAGATGTGTGAGTAGAATGCTCAGTTGTCAGATGGTGCTAATCAAGCCAAGAAGGGGAGGCCGAAGGGTAAAGGGGAGTGCTATTTAAAAAGCATAGCCAGAGAAGTCTCCTCTAAAGGCAGCCAGGGAGCCAAACTTGGGTATATCTGAGAGAAGACATAAGAGGTAGAAAGCATAGCAAGTACAAAGGCCCCAAGACAGGAATAGGCCTGGCCTGATTAGGAATAGCTAGGAGGCCAGTGTGGCTGGGGGAGAAGGGTGAAAAGTGGAAACTAAAATATGAAGTCAGACTGGTGAAGTGGTGGAGACACAATGGGACTACCTCCTAGCACCCATTGCAACTGCTGGAATTCCATCATCCTCCTGTGTCCTGCAAGCCACTTGCTCATGACCTCTAGAATGCTCATGACCCTGAGACAGGAGCCCTTCAGTATCTCAGCTAATTCACCTAGCAAGGGACTGAGAGCAGGACCTGGGCTAGCATGGCTTGTGGTGGGAGCTGCAGGGAAGGAAGAGGATGGTGGAAGACTCCTGAGGAGTGCCTAAAATGCAGGGAGACGGGGCAGGAGGGGCTTCACCAAAGGTCCAGTTTGTTCTCATTGATCCTGAAAGATGCCTTAATTGTGGGTATGCATGCACACACACCCATGGCAGTTTCCAAAGCCTCCCTGACAATGTCTACTTTTACCTTCTGAGTGAAGCTTTTCTGCATAGCTGTGCTAGGCTCTACAGGGAATGAGTGTGAGCACCTGCAGTTCACAGGACACTGAGGAGTCTCAGGAAGCAGCTGGAAATGTGACTGAGGATACATGGGCTGGAGGAATGTGCATTGGTCCTTCACTCACTTTCTGGGTCCACATAAGGTAGGGCTGCCAGCCCAGTAGAGAGAATGGAACAGTGGCCTTCCCCTTGGGGTTGCAGGGGCTGGTCCAGCAGGCATAAAGAGAACTAAGAAAGGGTGTGGATAAGGGTGGTCTTGGGATGCTCCTCCTGGGGTACAACCTGCCATCTGCCAAGGGAAGGAAGCTCCCATACCATGCTGAGTTCCCCCTAGTCTTTTTGGCAAAATGAAAGCCCAGCCCCAAAATACAGGCTTCTCTTTTGGAAATCAGGGAGATGAAGAGACTAGCTTAGGCTTCTACAGATTAGGTTAGAACCCAGGATGCCACCACCTCAGTTTCTGCCCCACACCCCTGTCACAGGTGACAATGGACACAGCTCCCCCAGGGTAAGTTGCATAAATAGTCAGGTTCATGAGACTGAAGTGTGTGGGGAAGGTGTTCTCATCTACTTCATAAATTTGCACACCTTTAGTCTGATGAGCAGTCCTAAGGAAGTCCAGTGAGGAGACCAGAGCCACTTAAATGGCACAGTAGCTCATTTTGAGTGCCTCCTCCTTCGGATTATATGATCCCAATGTGAGAATCCAGTTGATACTAAGTGACTGATTCTTCACCTTTACCCAGCAATCCTGCTAGAAGTTTGGTCACCTGGGCATCTGTTTATACTTGGAGTCTCACACACGCTCACACTACGTATCTCATTGGGTTCTCATTGCAGCTTGGCATAGGGGAGGGCAGGGGATGGAGAAGGTATTGGCATTTACCAAGCTTTCTCTGTGCCAGGGAACCTGGGGGGCTCTCCTTGTGCCCACTGGAAGGTGTGTGCTATTGTACACCTGCTGAGAAGAGGGTCTAGGCCCTCCAATAGCTAGATGTCCCAGGTGTTTCTGGGAAAAGTGTCCCAGAAACTGTCCCAAGGCCACACCAATAGAAAACCACAATACCAGCACTGCACTTCCATGTCACTCCATTCTACAACCTCTGCACCCAACAGGTTCACCTACAGGCAGCCAGTGTCCTCCTGTCACTGACATTGGGTGCTTTTATGCTACAGTTTTAAGGAGACAAAGGGCTTCATGCTTAAGCTCTGCAAACCCCACCCCCACCACACATGTGTACACACACATACACACAGGAGGAGGAAACCCAAACATCAGCAACCTTATAGAAATAGCTTCTGATTTCAGCTCAGGTCTCTGTGAACTTCAGACCCATGTGTGAAGGTCTCCACTTGCTCCTGAGAGGGATGCATGGAGTGCCTTGTCCTGAGCCCCATCTGAGAGCAGATCTGTGCCTCACAGGCAGGTAGCCAGCTTGGCTAAGTACAAGCACGTTATATTTCTTCTGAGGGCCTTCTTCCTCTCTGCTTTGTTCATGCTGATGGAAATGGCTCTTTCACCAGGCCTGCCTCTGATAAGTCTCCTGCAGTAAAGAAAGCAGGCTGAGCCTCATATCAGGGAGCTGCAGGGTACCCGGTACCTTTGCAGAGTAGGCCTGGTACAGATAAAGCCTGGGCCCAGCCACTCACCAGCTGATTTCTTAGGCCCATCCCTAGTGCCCAACCCTCAGAATAGACAGTAAGACCCAGGGAGCTTCTTAACTTTCTTAGACACCAAACCAGGCTTCTGGTGGCCATAGACAATAGGGAGCAATTGGGGACAAAAGCTTGGCAGGGAGGGGTAATGAAGGGGTCTCAAGACGTCAGGGTTCTGCACATGGCAGTGGGAGGTGTACCTCCCATGGATGTCTGAGGACTGTGTGTGTGGTTAAGCCCCCACAGAATCCCCTATGAAGCACTAGTGATCCCATTGTATGGGTAGGACCTGAGTCTAGGAAATAGAAGGTGTTGAAGTGTTTTGTCTAAAGTGTGATATGGTTTGAAAGCAGGTGTTCTGGCCCCTCATCTGCCTTCCTCCATCCTAGGAGTTCTGATTGGAAGATCAAAGAACTCATCTTCCTTCCCACCATCCCACACAACATGCACACCCCAGTTAAAGACAGAAATTCTACCTTCAAAAGTTAACTCTTTTCCTTCAGGTTTGGGTCACTGTTAAACTTCCTGTCTTTAGGTTGGGACAGACTGGGTTAGCAGACTGTTTCTGAGCAAGTGACTAGGCATCTCTGTCCTTAGTTGTCCAGTCTGTAAAATGGGCTGGTCATCCCTGCCTTTGTGAACAGAGCTGCTATGCCCAGTGCACCGCAAAGACCACAGGTGGAGAGCACATCACCACTGCTGGCCCCCAGGGCCATCATCACCTCCTCATTTGATGAGGCCCCATCACCAGCCCAGCCCCACACTAGGAGGCAGGCCAGGGCTGGGGCCACAGTGGGACTCTTGGGTGCAAGTCTGGGTTTGAACATTTTGACTCTGTCCTTGGCAAGTGATTATATCTATGAGCCTGAATTTTTTCCTATATAAAGTGTGGATGCAAGTACCTGCTGGCAAGATTGTCTGGCAAGTTCAGGTAATGAGAGTTACCACAGACTTGTGGCTGTTCCCTGAAAGTAGGCTCTGCTGAGAAGCATCGTCCATGTGATAAGATGCAGGGGGAGCTCCAGCAGAGAGCAGATACATCAAAAATAGCCAGCATGAGCCCAGAGACTTCCCAGCTGTGCTCTGCCCAGGCTTTGATGCACACAGATGCATAGAGGACAATGGCCCTCCAGACAAAGTTAAGACAGCAACCTTCTGCACAGGATGTATTAGGCAGAGCCACATGGCAGCCTGGCCCAGTGACTAGAGCCTTCCCTGAAAGGTACTGCCACCCAGAGGTGACCCACAGGATGGGTACATGAAAGTGAGTCCTGCCTTCAGAGGACCTGCTGGAGAAGGCAGCAACTCAGATCTTACGGGAAAGGCTGGCAGCATGGCCAGAGAGCAGCTCCTGGCTCAGATACCCAAAACAGTAATGTGCAGGTGGTCTGCCATGAAATATCAAGAAATGAGTTTCTCCCAGACACCAAGGCTGACAAATGCTGAAGCCAGAGAAAACGCAAACTGAGGGGGTGGGCAGGAGGCCCAGCCAGACGGCTATTCAGCTGAGCTTATATCTGGGGAAGGCATGCAGAGAGGCTTCTCAAATCCCTTCCTTGGAATCAGTAGGGACATCATTGATAGTCATTAGAGTCACAGGAGTAGTATAAGTAAGAAACTCTCTGCAGTGTGGAGAGATGAACACACGAGGTGGTTTTTACTACCCAGCACCTGATAGATGCTCAAGTCCATTGGTTTCGCAATGACTGCAAATGCCTGCTTTCATAACTGCTCATCTGGGTGATATTTCCTGCTGCATCTCACTGCACTGCTGAGAAGAGCTTCCACTCAGCTTTTGACAACCACCTAAGATGTGCCAGCCACCTTGCAAAATGTTGGGACACTGGGAGGAATATTCCACCACCTTTCCTGCAATGACAGGAGTCATTCTGACATATTTGATGAGTCCTGTCCACAGTGACAGGTCACTCCTGCCAGAAGTTCAGAAAAAGCATCCCCCAGTGGTGGAGCTATTTTATTGTGGACTGATGTGTGTATGTTCACCAGATGGGCCAGAAGTGGGCATTTCAGTCAGAGGGAATAGCAGGAGCCAGAACAGGAATGTGAAATAGAATTGGAGATGGTGTGACCTATGCGGGGCTCCTGTGGGACAGGTTGGGTGTGAACATGTGAGATGACAATGTGGGATTCAAGCTGGCTGTGCCTGTGGCTTTGGCTCAGGCCTGGGAGACCCTAGGAATGTCATCTGGGTGTGTCCCTACCAGGCAACTCTCAGTATATCTAGTGAGGGGACCAAAAAAATAAAAAACTAAATAGTTTTTAGTTTTTTGGCATGTAATTTTTAGAACATACTTATACTAAAAGTAACTGTTGTTGTTTATCTGAAATTTAAATATAAGTGATGTCCTGTGTTTTATCTGGCAGCACTAGGAAATGGGACCTGGTCGTGGACATTTTATAAAGGGTCTCATCTGATTCAAATGTACAGCCAGAGCTGAGAACCATGAGTAGGAGGCTGTGCTGCTGCTGTGAGACAGCCCACCTACTGGAGTCCCAGGCCAGGTCCCCAGCTGCAAAGATTTCTGCATAGATGGACCATTGCTAGTCTTAAAGAAACCTCCCAGGAAAGCTTTTGAGATTCCCTTCTCACTCATCCTTTCCATTTATCTCATCAATACCTCCCACCAATGATTAAAAACCTATTTATTTTTATATAAATTTGAATTTCTGAAACACGTATTAATAGTAAATGACCTACTATTAACAGAAAATTACTTACTAGAAAATTACTGTAAATAATGTAATTGTGGAAGTGATTTATTAACTGACTATATTTAAATACAAACTAATAGATCATTATAAATCATTATTCAAACCCTCCAAATCACTTATATAACACATATCAATTTTGTAATTACACACTTGCCAGAACCTCAAACTCTCTAATCCTCAAGATTTCCAGCCTTATCAGGTGTACCTTCCTGGAGCCTCCAATTCACACCACATCTCCCTTTTACGTCCACTACCCTTAGTTCTGTTGGTCTGTCATTGTTTCATGTTCATTCATTATGGATAGCTTGCAAGTGCATTTCTAAACTTGGAAGAGAGAAGCCTTTTATTCTCTTCATCCCTGTATTACTTCAGAATTTCCAGAGAATTCTTTTTTCTGTAATCTCTTACCTGCTCATTGCCCACAAGAGAAGACGGAGCTTCTCTAACCTGAGAAGAGTCTTTAAGACTCTTCATTGGCATTATTCACCAAGAAGACCAATAATGAACTTTGTTAATGATATTAAATGTGGTAGTGATGGTGGAAGAAGTAATAAAACAAGGGAAAGGAAAAGAGGAAAATGAACTTAAGATATGTACTGGATTTAGTCATTTTTTTTTCTTCCTTGACCTAAAACCATAGTTTCCCTATTTCCCAAAACACAGTTCAAAATAGCTATTTGAAAGGTGTAAAATGTAAAGGCTGCATTTGTTTAAATATAAAAGAATTCATATTGAAAGGAATAAGATTATTTGAAACCTGTTAGACCATCTGACTTATTTGGGAGTCCTTAATCCTGACTACTTAATCAGATCCAAACCTATAGATGGTGAATATCTTTTTTGTTAACTGTTTTCACTCTGTTACTTGGTTTGCTTCACAAATTAGTACAACAGTGTGACAGAATAAAAAATTGTGCTTGTGTTACAGAACAGGGCCAAGGGGGGTATGATACTATTACCAAAAGGACCACCCACTAGGTTTGTTATGTCCACCACCAGAGGAAAGACATCTCTCAATGCCAGAGATTTGTGAAAAGGAAAGGAAATGTTTATTTAAAACTATACAAGCCCTGACTGATATGGCTCAGTGGATTGAGTGCCGGCCTGCAAACCAAAGGGTTGCTGGTTCAATTCCCAGTCAGGGCATGTGTCTGGGTTGTGGGCCAGGACCCTGGTAAGGGGGCTCATGAGAGGTAACCACACATTGATGTTTCCCTCTCTGTCTCCCTGCTTCCTCTCTCTAAAAATAAAATAAACAAAATCTTTAAAAAAAAGATTTTGCCCTGGCTGGCGTAGCTCATTGGATTGAGCGCGGGCTGCGAACCAGGCATCGCAGGTTCGATTCCCAGTCAGGGCATATGCCTAGGTTGCAGTCCATGTCCCCCAGCAACCGGACATTGATGTGTCTCTCTCTCTCTCTCCCTCTCCCTTCCCTCTCTAAAAATAAATAAATAAATAAAATCTTTTAAAAAAGGTATGGGTTTATTAAAAAAAAAAAAAACTATACAGACTCAGAGTAGTGACCTAATGTCTGCATTAAAATATTAATGTACTTTAAGATACTCACAGATGCACACAGTCCTTCCTTCTCCCTCTGCCCTAATCTGGGGTACCTATCTCAGGAAAAGAAGTGGAAATCCGTGATTCAGGCTCCAAGCACCATCAGCTGTGTCACCACCAGGATCTCCAGTTAATCCAGAGTCATGTGGCACATTCCCATGGCCCACCAGTAAGAGTCCTTTCACCCCTATTCTTCCAGGCAAAGTCTCTCCTGCTTTCTAAGCCACGTGGCAAAGGGGAGCACCCCAAAGTCACGTGGTTCTCACTCTCACCAAAGCTGCGTGGTTCTCCTCTGCATGGCTGTCGAGATTGGGTGTAAATCCCTGCATCGGTCTTCCTCTGCAGCCCCGTTTCTGACGCCTCCTACAATCAGTTACACCTGCCAGCATTCCTGTATTCTTCCAGGTTTACTGGGCTGCCATAGTGAGTCTGGGCAGGTGTGGCCCCATGTCATGGAGCCAATCTTCTCCAAACTCTCACGCAGGCACTGTAACCAGGGGGAGCTGACCCCACTCCCCCCATTACATCATGGGTGGAAGTCACTTCCACCCCCCTTGATCAAGGCATGGCCACAGCTATTGAACATATCTATGAAACCAGTTAAAGATTGTAGATATATTAAATGACCATGCCAGCAGTTAGCTGCAAAGCTGTTGCTGTACAAAATAGCTCTGCAAGTTCCTGCTCCATGTGTCCCTTCCCCCAACTCACACCTGTGTGGGAGAGGGGTGAGGACATCCTATATATCTTTCCAATATTTCCTGGACACCTTGAGTTTGGGACCCCATTCCAAATCCCTATTTGGGGCCCCCCTCTTGTCTGTACCCTGTTATATTTGTACTTACTCTTCACCCCCTAAGATTATGTGTTAGATTTCAAACCTGCTTTTGAAGTGCTAGAATCACTGATGAGGAAGATGGACAAAGAGTCCTGTTTGTATTGACTGCACTTAAACAGCAGGAGTGTGCCAGTTCACCTGTTGGTCATTACATACTAACAAGTTGTTGATCCTTAACCAAACACCTGCAAAATTCTGAAATGAAACAAGTCTAAGTTTGTTGGCCCTCTTTGATTAGTCTGCATGGCATTTATCACTTTCTATGAAAGAAACATTTAATTTAGATGACAGTTGATTTGCATCATGGAATTTCAACTGATGGAACGAAGAGTTATATATGTGTTTATGGCTTCTTTGCTTTTGCAATTCTCATGTGATGGAAGTATCTGTTACAAAACCTGGACAGAGAGGCTGGGGAAATGAAGAAGTGGTGTGCCTGGGTGATGGATTGGGACATATTATAGAGTATCTCCATTGGCCAGGAAAACAGGAAAGGACGGGATCAAGGGGTGGTGTGACAGAAGCAGTGAAGAGAAATAGCTTTTCCTCCCCAAGGACAAAGACAGAATAGGGTTTTGAACCAGGAGCAGGCAACTTCCTGGCTCTGTTGTCTGATGCAAAGTGAGGTGAATCAGTGATTTCCTGAACTTCCTTCCTGGCCCTGATATCCAGGGAACAAAGAAGGGCTAACAACACAGAGAGAAGTGCTCAGGAAGCACAACTGTATCAGAAAGTAGACAAGTGCTCCCTGCCCCCAAGTTACAGGAACTGGCTGCCTGTACCTCCCCACCAGAGACCCAGAATCCAGAGGTCCTGTGTGGTGAAGGTGCTAGTGGTGGTGGTGGTGGTGGTGGTGTGGGGGGGGGTGTGTTGTGTGGTGTAGTGAGGTGTGCTTGTCCTTAAATACATTAGGGGAAGAGTTTTCATGTGTTGGACATTGCCCCCTGGGAGCCATACTGGTGCATCGTTCTCTACAAATGAGTGAGCTCAGGGTTGGAGATGTTGAAGGCAGCTTGGATGCAGGGAGCCAGGATTCACATGTATATCTCTGGTGTCACAACCTATGTTTCCTACTCTGCACGTCAGAATGCCCCTGGAAGTGCTTTAAGATGATTTCTGTAAAGAGCGGTTTGTTGATGTGCATCTGCCCTTCTCGTCACCACCCTCCCCAAACAATACATTCCCAATATTTGAAACAAAATTCCCCTCTTTCCTAGCACCCTTTTCAAACATGACTCCAGCAGAAAAAACAAAGTACAGGAGTATCTACACAATATCAGCTATCATGTATTCTGTGTAAAGTCCTACTGCTCTGTCTACATGCATCAGCTCATGTTATCCTCACAGCCACCCAGTGAGGTGGGTTCATGGTTCCATTGCACATGGAAGAATGATGAGGCTCAGCACTCTCCTCCCAGGGACAGAGAAGGCAGCATACTTGATGTGGCCCCTCACCAGCTTCCTGCTCCTTTGGCTTTCCTTCCTGCCAGGACCCTTTATTGCACTTGACCTTTTTGGTCCTAAATTGGGGGTCCTGCTGTCTCTGGGTCACTCAGGCCTCCCCTTAACATGCCCTGTGGGCAAGTACTACTGTCTGTCTTTAAAATGCTAACACTAAACTGACTGCCTACATCTGACAGTCTCTACCTGAGGCTTCGAACCAGTATCCAAGGCAACATAGTCCCCTCCGCCTCCCACTGCCCTCACCATCATGCTGGCTTTCCCAACAGGACACAGGGTTCTGCAGATCCTGCCTGTCAATCTCGATGAAGGAAGGAGAAAAACATTTTCTGCCTCCTGTTTGCCAACTGGTAAGCCTTCTGGAAACCCAATAACAAAGCATGGCCATCTAAATCATCATTATTTACACATGCGGCCTGACTGAGGACATCTAGTCACATAATTAGGTACCTAATTATGCTGAAAATGCAATTATATGATTGTTTAAGTGAACTGAGTCCCCCAGAGAAGTGGGATTAACACACGTTAGCCAGCCAGAAAGCAGAAACCACAGAAGGCATGTCAGTGTGACCCTGGCTACACAAGTTGAGTGGTGTGTACTTGAACCACATGTGTAAGCACATACACACATGCATGCACACATGTGGCACACAATGTTGGCTTTAGCTCTGTGTCCTCAGGACTCTAAAAAGAACCTGCTGTGTGCCAGGAACTCAGTAAATGATAGCCATTTCATATCACTGGAAGTTCAGTGTGAATCTGTTTAATGGATGACCTGAAAGGTCTTAAAGAGGTTATTTATTTAACTTGTGAGATACAGGTGTTCAGAAAAAGATAATGATAAAATTAGTTAGGATATGTCAGATAGTTTTTTTATTCTACATCACAAATTCATTCACATAGCATTGTGTCATATGTTGAGGTATAAAATTCAGTCCTTGTCCTCTAGGAGCTCAAAAACTAATGTGCAAAGCCTTATAATGGTGAGTTGAATAAGTGTTCAGCAAACCATAGCCTGCAGACTACATCTAGCCTGTGGCCTGTTTTGGTACAGTCAGTTAACCAAGAATGTTTCTTACATTGTAAAAGGTTGTGAAAAGCTAACCAACAATTAAACAAAGAAGAATGTGCAACAGAGACCATATGTGGCCTGTGAAGCCTAAAATGTTTATGAAAAATATTGCTGTTTCTGCAGGAATATAGAAAGGAGCATGCAAGCCCTGTGTACAAGTCAGGGAAGGCTTCTCGAAGGAGGTGGTATGCCCTGAACTCGATGGTAGATCAGGAGTTCACAAAGGCCCAGAGTCTCTATAGTAGGCTGAAGCACTACTGCCTCCCAGGAGCTTCCTGCCAGCAGCAGCCCAACACGTGAGAATAATGATGAAAGGCCAATTTGGAGAATGCCTGAAGTGAGAGCTATGAGATCCTGAAGTTCTGGAACTTGGACTAAATCTTTTGCAGAAGGACCAACAGCTCTCTGGCCAGATGAGACTAGCTTGCCCCAAAACATCAAAGCAGTAGGAAGGGACAGATAACTCAGTGTGTCAGGACACTGGTGGCCTAGAGACCAATGACTTTACCAGGTGGTCTGTTCTGTGAACTGAATGAAGTAGGAGCGAAGATCACACAGACAACTCTAACAGCTCCTAGACCTCTGACACAAAGACTCCAATGACACCCAAGCCTTCTGCTCACTCCCATCCCCAGACCTCCCCCAAATAGCTTAGCTCATCTCCAGCTGACCAAGTCTTTCAGTTCCCTATAAGCTCTGCCCTTTGGGACCAAAGATCATGTCACCAATCCCCTTACCTCACGCTCTTTGAACACCCCTTATCCTCTGTTGTCAGTGGAAGCCTAGCCCTGAGGACACTGCTGACTCTCTCAGATGGTGGCTGTTCCTCTCCCACACTCTACTACCAGTGGGTATGGAATAGACAGTGACCACTTCCAAGACAGTATTACTCCTTCCTTTTAAAAGTGGCTTCCTTCCAAAAGCACACATTGCGTCCTCTGCTTAATTCATCATCTATTCTCTCTCTTTCTCTCAAATATACCTCCATCACCTGAGCTGCCAACACACACAGGGGACTTATCTCAGTTCTTCAGTTTACTGTCAGCCACCAGCTCCTGCAGTCGCACTAGAATAAGACTTTGCCCGTGACTTCCACAGTCTCCATTTCAACTATCATGTTCTCTAGCCACTTCCGACATATCTATGCCTACAATTCTGGAACCCCATGGGTACCTCAAATCTGGTGGCCTGGCCATGTCTCACTGTCCCACATGCCACATTTCCTCACTTCCTCCCCATGCACCCTTGAATCCCCAGTCCATCATTATAGTCCCTCATGTGTCCTGAACTCCTGTCAACAATGCCTAGGAAATATATTCAAAACCCACTACTTCTCATTTCTTCTACTGAAATCCATCTGCTCTTCTCTAAATTTTACTGTGACATCCCATCCCCCACCCCCAGTGGATCCCCTTCCTCTGCACAGCAGCCAGAGCAATTCTGTCAATGAGTCAGTCAGTTTATGTCACTCCTCTACTCAGAATCCCATCATTGCTCCTGTCTACCTCAGAGTCAGATTTGAGCTCAGACAGTGCACTCAAGGAAACTCTCTGACTGTGTCTTTCATATCTCACCTGCACTCACTTCACTCCGACACTCTTGACTGCTCCATAAACACACCAGGCTGCTCCCACTCCAGTGCCATTGTGCTTGTTGTTCCTCTGTCTGGACCACTCTTCCCCAGATGTCCATATACTTCATTGCCTTTGTCAGGTCTTATAAAACACTACCTTCTTCATGACTCTGCAACTCCCACCTATGGTTCCTGCCTTCTTTTCTGCTTCATTTTTGTCTTAGCAATGTCTAACATACTATATAGCTTATTTATTTTTCCTTTTTATTGTCTGTATCCCTTCCTTCTATTGTAAACTCCAGGAAGACCAGAACTTCCCATGCTGCTTTCTGTTGTGTCCCCAGGTGGTTGTGTGTGTATGTGTGTGTTTGTGTGTTTTGGGGGTGGGAGATAGTCTAACTCTCTTAACTATTTCCCCCTCTCTCCTAATGCCCCATAATTGGATAAATAAATATAGCTCTCTCTTCTCCTATGTACCTGAACTCAAACAATGCACCATGGCTGGAAATACACCACACTCACACTGACACATTCACACTGACTGGCCCTGACTCAGAGCCATGATCACACACCCAAATACACTGTCCAGCAAATCACCACCTTTCTCTGCTCAATTACTCCTCCTGCTCCCCTCTCTCCAAGCAGCATCTCATGTCATCTTATTTCTGTGGGGGAGCTTTGTCCACTGAGCCCCCCATCTGCCACGGATGAGAATAAGTCTACCAAGACATGATTTGCTTGGGGAGGAAAGGTGGCCGATCTCTCAAAGGAAAAGGACCAAGAACCTTTTCCTCAATGGCTTTTATTGGGTTGGTTTACACAGGAATTCAGGTAAAACTCATTACTCATTGCCAGGAAGTAAGGATCAAATAACAAGGAAATCTGAGGGCCTATTTTGAGTCAGAGTCAGAGTCAGATAGCTAAAGAGCTGTAAAGACTTTAAGGAACACATTTACCTCTCCCTTGGACCCTTATCATTCAATTGAAAGCATTCTAAACAAAGCAGGTTTCACAGGTTCTTTCTTAGGCCTGATCACCCAGGAAACCCGCCCTTTTCAGCACAGGGCTGCACCACCCTCTGTCATTATTTCAGGCTTAGGTGGAGCACGGGAAGTAAGGCAGCCAAGACATTAGGAGATTTTCTTGCAGACCATGAGGACTCAGGCTATGTCAAAGCCGAAGGGCGAGGGTCCATCACCCCCTTTTGCTGGAGCCCCCAAAGTCCATCCTTGGGGGCCTCCCATGTGATCGTGCCTGTCTTAGGTCGTTCCCCCTTTGAGGAATCTTACCCATCATTAGCTTACTGACCAAGCATTGGAGACCAGGCAGGGTGAAGTAAAAGGAGCAGAAGTGGTACTCCTGCCAGGGAGATAAGCTTGTCTCCTTGGTGGCTTACGGTTCCAAGGTTGTTCCCTCAGCCTTAGCCTTGGTGGGGGTTACAACTTCTGATACCAGGCAGGGTGGTTCCCAACATATTTCACTGAAAAAGAAGCACTGAAACAATAGCAAGTATAGAAATCCTTTGGGAAATCTTTGCTACAAAGAGGATGAGAAAAAGGGACCAGGAGTTGGAAAGAGACAAGGTATCAAGGAAAGTTTTTCTTTCTTTAAGTTTAGAGAATAGAATGCTGTCAGGGGTGATACAGGAGAGAGGACAATCTCAGTAGTGAGGTCTATGAGGATGTGAGAGGAGATGGAGGCCCATGCACACACTGAGGTCCTAGGGGCACAGAGCAGCCATGGACAGTGGGAAAGCTATAGTATGGCTGCCCAGTGCTGTAGGATGCACAGTACAGTCCCCCAGACATTGCCTTCTTTGGTGTCATCCTGGTTCACTGACTTTTCTTGCTTGGTCTCAATACCCAGCCTTCCCCCTTGCCAGGCCCTTCATGACTAAGGCCCATGGCTCAGCTGTGCTGCTTCTCTTCCCCAGTTTCACTTTCTGGGGTCTTGTACCTGCCTATGGCTATAAGAGCTATCAAGATGCTGGGGACCCCCAGCCAGGAATCCAACTCTCTCCTCACCCCCCGAGCTCCAGACTTGATGTTTAGTGTCCTGCACTGCACCTGTGCTTCACATTTCACAAGCTCCTGAGCATGACATGTCCTACACCCAGCAGAGACCTCTACCACAGCATTCCCAGCAGACCCCTTTCTCAGGCTTCCCCTCTTAGTGAGCTGCAAACCCATCCTTCTTGCTCAGGACAAAATCTTCAAGCCTCTCTTTACACACTTCACATCTATTCCCTTAGCAAATCCTACTGAAATCACTTTCCAGATACATCCACAGCCTTACTGTTCCTCACTACCAGCACCACAACAGCCCTAGTCCATGCACTTGCCTAGACCACTGTGGTCTCCCTCCTTACTCAGAGTTTGTCCTCAGCACAACAGCCAAAGTGATGCTCCTCAGACACATAATTCATACTGCTCCTGCTGGACACCCTCCCTGACCTCCCAGGCCTCTGGAGGAATTAAGAGGTTACTCAGTACTATGGCTCCAGGTCTACATCTTTCAGCCTGTTGTCCTCTCATGAAGCTCCTAGCTCCTGGCCCCTCACTTTCTCAGCTCCAGCCACAAGATCTTCTGGCTACATGGAGTACAATGAGCCCACCCTGACCTGGCCTCCCTGCTGGCTGACATCTTCCCAAAACTTCCTCTTTCAGAAGTTCACAGGGCTTATTCCCTCCCTTAGTTCAGGCAGTGTTAGTTTTTGGGCCACTGTGACAAAATACTATAGTCTGGACAGCTTAAACAGCAGACATTTATTTCTCACAATTCTGGAGGCTTGGAAATCCCATACCAAATCACCAGCAGATTCAGTATCTGGCACATGGATAGCCATCTTTACACTGTGTCCTCAGGTGGTAGAAGGGGTAAGAGAACTGTCTGTAATCTCTTTAGTAGATTATAATCCCATTCTTAAGGACTCTACTCTTATAGCCTAATCACCTCACAATGGCCCCCTTATTCCATCACATTGGGGAACAGGTTTCCACGTATGAATTTTGGGATGACACAAACATTCAGTCTATAGCACAGCCCAGAAGATGCCTCCTCTGAGAAACATTTTTGGTCATCCTCTGAAAAAGTAAGCCCTCTACCCCTTTTCTTTTCTTAATGTCTTATAGCATTTATCACCACCTGGCCTACATCATGGGTCCACATTATTTACTCCTATTGTTTGCTCCCTCCTCTAAAAATGGAAACCCCTAAATAGTTATTATAATATTAATGACTATATTCCCCTATGTTGTACTTTACATCATCAGTAATTGAAAAATAAAATAAAATAAAAAATGGAAGCCCCTATGGGCAGAGCTTTGTGCCATCTACTATAAGATCCTCAAGCTCTAAATCAAAACACAATAGGCCCCTGGTGAACTTTTGTGAATGGATAATTCTAGAATGAGCTTTGGGATCAGACCTGATTGCAATCCCACCCATAACCACTGTGTGACCTCAGGCAAGTTACCCAACCTATCTGGGCCTCAGCTTCCTCAATTGTAAAGTAAAAGGCATTACAACATCCATCTCAATTATTCTCCTGAGAAATTGGAGCAATACATATAATTATAAAGTGAGCCAAAATGGTAGCAATTGCATCATTATCCCTCCAAGAAAGGGAGAGTTCAGTGGGAAAACAGATCCTCAGGCAATAGCGGTCACTGGGGAAGTGGAGGCCAGGGAGCAGCCAGGCCTGAGGGTATTATGAATAGGAGAGCAAACAAAAGATACACAGATGACTTAGGGGTGGAGGTCCTGCTTTTATGGTAGTCTGGGAGAGGGTACATTATCACCAGGTAAAGCTTCAGAGGCAGCCAGGTATCCACAGTCACCCCATGGAGACACATAATAACACTTACTCTGTTCTATCCTAGGCTAGAGAGATTGGATCCTTTGACCCCATGCTCCTTCCTACCCTGAGCTACTCTTACTGAGCTACTCCTTTAAAAAGTATCAAAGAAGTATCTTCCCATCATACCTGGATCTTGCCCAACATGGATGGGCTTGACCCAGGGCTGGGACACAAGACTCATGGACCTGAGGTGCTCACAATCCTGCCAGGAGTGCCAGGGCTATGCCTTAGAAATGCACCTGCCACTGCCATGGGGAGTTATTGTCAAAGCTGCAGGACATAGAAAGCCACACATGTGTTCATGCATATGTGTGGGGGGGGGGGGACATATACATGTGCGTGCATGTGTGTGTGTGTGTGTGTGTGTGTGAACCAGATGGGGAATGATTAGGTCTCTTCTGATGTAAGGAGTCATCACCTCCCCTCCGCAGGCATGAAAGACTCAAAGTTGAGGAAAATGAGTAGTAAGTATGCTCACATTCAAAAGAGACACTAGACATGTCCTAAGTGGAATTCACACTGGCTCTAGTGTGATCAACCACAAGCTGTCCTAGACAGCTGCCACACAGGGCATCCCTGAGGGTGATTGTGAGAGAAGACAATACTGCATTGTTCCTGAGAGGCACAGCTACTCCCACCTCTCCAAGTTACTGTGGGCCTGTCTTCACCTCAAAGCAAGTGAGAAGGGCCTAAGAGAGCCCCCAGAGCAAGCAGGGCTGGTGCCCAAGGGAGCCTGGGCACCAGGCTCCCCATTTACAGTGTATGCTTGTTCCTGTTGCCAGGAAGGAGTACTAAACTGCATGGGAATTCCTGGGAGGTGTCAGAGGTTCTCAGGCACATGCCGAGAGATTGGGTCAGGGCAGCAAATACATACCCTAAACAATCTCAGTTGTGCAAATCCAAAGGGTCTGGGCATAAAGCATTTTCAGAGCACTCCCTTGACAGAGCCCAGCCCAGGCTAGGCAGGGGGCCAGTGAAAGCTCAGGCAGCTTGAGGGCCATGTGGGACAAAGACGGTGCAGGGTGGGCATTGCTGCGCTAATTCTTTCCAGAGCCCATCACTGTGCCTTCAGAAAGAGCTTACACACCAAGGGCATTCTTGCCAAGATGAGATAACCATGTTACCTGTTAAGTAGAAGGAAGGTTCCCCCCTGCTTGGCATTTCCCTCCCACTGCAGCCCAGGAGGGTCCTGGCAAGGAGGGTGAGATGAGGAGAGGATTATTGGCCAGGCCCCCTTTCCTCTGCTGGGTGGACTGAACCGGGGCGGGGGGGAGCGGCTTTTTTTTTTTCACTTTTATTTTACTGTGGTAAGAAAAGACCACTTAATTTGAGATTCACTCTCAACAAACGTTTCAGTGTACTATCCATTACATTTCACTATATACAGGTACAGTGGTGTATAGTTGATCTCTAGTTTACTCACCTTGCTTCACTGAAACTTTATGCCCCTCCATTACCAACTCTCCTCCCCCACCTCACCCCCCACCTCCTGATCACCACCCTTCCATTCCTTGATTCCATGAATTTGACTACTTTAGCTTTTCATCAAAGTGGAACCATGCAGCATTTCTCTTCCTATGACTAGCTTGCCCTTTAGGAGATATGAAATGAATTGAGACCAAAACTTTTGTTTTGATTAGACTTTTCTTTTCCCTAAAGGGACTGGAAAGTTGCAGAACCTGCCCACCATGCCATCCCTGCCAGGGACAGACACACAGAGTGTGTTCTGACAGCAAGGAGGGGTGGAAAGAAACTGCATCCCCCTTGTAGGGCCTCTTCCCCTTCCTCTGCTGCTTCCTGTACCACAGAGCCCTCTGCTCTGCTCCCTCTCACCTCAGCACCTCCCCTCTGCAGGCATGATTGCGGGGGACCAGGACAGAAATGGAACTGTGAACAAATAGTTGTTTTGCATATTCATTCCCTTAATTTGACAAGGAGATGGATGAAATTAACTTGCTAACAAAGCCTTGCAGATCGTCCATTTGTATTTTATTTTCCCCCAAAACAACACGAAAAGTAGTGGTAGCAGCCCCAGGCCAGTGTGGAGCTCTGGTAGACAATGTGACTAAGACAAGGGCCAGATGGAGGGCTGGGTCCCAGGGGCACAGAGCCACCTGGTGTGGTTGGAAAGATCTAGTACTAGGGGCTGGTTTGATAACCTCAGGGAAGCTGTGGACACAGTGTAAAACTGTGATCAGGAAGGCTGTAGAGAAACAGAAGAACCAGGCAATGATGGCCAGAATGAGCTCCCAGGTTATTTACAACCCAAAGCTGCTATGATCCCAGACACTGATAAACACCTGCTCACTACAGTGTTAACAACAGGTGGTTTTAACTCCTCCAACCCTTCTCCCCAAGACATTTGAAAAAGGAGATATCCTGTGACCTTAAAGTGCAAACCCAACTGACCTGAGGTTACAATGGTTGGCTTTCAGAATGTATAAGGACCTTTCTAACCTGACCTCTCTGACATCCACTCAGCTTAGTGCACCTCTCTGCAAGACAGACTGAGAAATCATTGCTTCTAAAGGCCAAGTTCAACTGTTTGTTTATAAGTATAGAAATAGACACAGACTCAAAAAAGGTAGGAAAAAATCATTGATGGGGGAGGAAGAACCTTTTGTCTACACTCCAAGGTTCTTTTGGCTGTTCTAAAAATTAAATCTACATGAGACAAATTGACAAAAGAAAATAACCAAATTTAATTACATATGTACATATGGGAGATAGAAAGGGAAAATGAAGTACATATGGAATTCTGAGATAAGGATAATGTAAGGCAACTTCTGTCCTCAGAGAGAAGGAAGTCATTGTAATTACTGAGCAGAATGTTCAGTAATTAGGAGTTTTCCCTGCCCTATAGATAGGTCAAAAAGGTTATCTCTGTTAATCTCTTATTATGGGCAAGGCCCCTAATTTAAATTCTTCTAGGTAGTTAAAGGGAACATAAGTTTCTCTTAAGTCTGAAGGGTCTGGGTTGCCTTTGGCTCAATAATAGTCTGCATATCAAAAAAGTACATCTTGGAATGACTCATTCTGAACCCCTATGTGGATGAGGATGAAGAGATTGGTGATGGTCACAGGGATAAGGAAAAAAGAAGAGATGGAGGAGATGAAGAAACAGGAAGCCAGGAGGAGAAAAACTGAGTCTGCCTATTTCCATTATAAAGTTCTTTCCCCTGAGACTGAAACCAGAAGGACAACATGGGCCTCAGAGAATTCTAGCCACAGGGCTCTCAACCAGTCTGGGAAATGAGAAGGACCTTTCTAGGGTCAGTAGGAAGATACTGAAACCTGGTGATGCTCGAGAAGCCACTGAACAGGATGCCAATGATGACCTCAAAGAACTACCAGAGAAGCAAACCTGTGGCCAACAGCCCTGTGATTTCTAATATGCATCTTGGACCTTGTCCCTGAGAGGCCATATCCTCCCCTTGTCTCCCCCTGCAGAAACAAGAATCTAGGTGAGGACTACTGGGGTCAGACCACAACTCCACTTCATCCACAAGTACAGCCCAGGAGAAGCAAAAGAGGAGCTCTGCTTACTGAGTGGACCAGCTCTTTCCCTACTGTGCACTTTGTTATTAGAATTGAAAGTGCCTACTAGAAGCTTCTCTTTACCAGGTCAGGCAAGGAGTCTAGGAAAACAAGATTCAGGACATTTAGAGAATGTAGCCACAGTCCCACTGTCCAATGACAGCCCAGGTGGCTTGTGGGAGACACGCAGTAGGGCACAGGATTGTGCAGGCAGGTCAACTGGACGACACCTACATGGACTTCTAGTCTGAGGTCAGTTCTGAGAGCCAATTCTGAAGACCTGCTCTGACTCCTTATCCCTAAAAGTGACACATGTTTATTGTAGATGGTTTGAAAAGTATATAAAACTGTATCTTAGAAGAAAACTGTGCCACAATAACTCCCATCCACCATTCAAATCTACCACCTCAAAATCTCAAGTGTATTTCCTTTCATTTCTTTTTCTAAGGCTTTTTAAAATAATTAACATAATTTATATTTATAGGATCCTATTTCTTTCCCTTAAATTATACTGCAAGCATTTTCTCCTGTCACTAAGACTCCCATGCATCATTTCAATAATTTCATAATATTCTATAATATAGGCATATCACATTTTATATAACCAGTTTCCTAACATGGAATGTTTAGATTCTTCTCTTCCATTTATCTTTTACTTTAAACCTTATAACAATATACCTGCCTTAGCATGAATTTTTCTTTGCAGTTCAGATTATTTCTCTAGAATCAATTACTAGAAAAATAGTTTTTGGTTCTCAGGATGACACATTTGCCAAATAGGGTACAGGAGCATTAAAGATACCCATTTTTGAGAATCCCACTTTGACTGAGGCCATGTCAACACTGTCAAAAATTACAGTAATATGAATAAGTAATATTCAAATAGCCAGCCTATGTGGGCACTGTACTAGGTGCTCCCACATACTCACAAGGACCCTACACAGCAATAAAGCTGAGGTCTGAGAGGCTGCAGCACCCCCCAAGACAGTCCAGGGTAGTGTGGAGCTTGGTTTCTCACTTTTTCTCCTGTGCACTCCATACCTGCCCAACAAGAATGCACACATGTGTACAAGTATGCAGGCAGACACCCAGCCCTGAGCCCAGCAGACGGGGTTTCTTGTGTGCCCTCACTCTCTCCACATGGAGATATAGCTGGGACTAGAAATAGGTATGTCCAGGGCCTTCTGTGCTACAGACACTTCTGGTGGAGCTCAGAGCTGGGAAGCCAAGCAGACACTGATTGGGATACACAGCCCCAATCTTGGATCCCCAAAATATCTCCATGTATCCATTGCCTTTGCCATTTTTGGTGTGCTAGGTATCTTCCTTTGCAAAAGCACCTTCCTGTACTTCCTGCTGCACCATCGGAGTCCAGGCACACTTAAATCAGCAGTGGTTGTTCTTCCTTCCACAGTCTCACTGAAATCACTCAGCAAACATGGAGTCATCTGAGAGTACCTCAGACCTATTCAGAATTTCCAAAGAGCCAGGCTGAGGAGACTGTGTTACCCAACCTTCCAGGTCAGGGACCCAAACAAAGGTCCTTCTGCCCTCTGTCATTTGTGTCAATAGAAGGGGACTGAGTTCAATAAAGCAAAGCAGAAACTTTATTCTTTGATCAAGGAGTAGAGAAGGGTGAGCTCATACTCCAATGGCACCTTCTCCTCCACTGGGAGGAGCCTTATATACTGTGTTTATAGTCTGTGTCATGGAGAGATTAAATTCCTTTAGATATGCGTTGTTATTCTTCTGTTGCATTTGGCTCTTTTGTGCATGATCCTTTTTATACATGATGCCCTGTTTCCATTTTGGTTTTTGCACTCAGCACCTTGGTCTTTGAGGTGGGGAATCCTTTTTCAGTTCCTGTAAGCAAGAGTAGCTCATGACATAATTTAGGTATTGGAAACATTAGGGTCTTTTAGTTGATATAGCAGTGACAACAGCAGTCCCTGATTAGTCACTGATCAGAGGGCATATGCACTTATCAGAGCCTGGTGCAGGGTCCCCTGTCCCCTTACCCACTCACTCGGAAGCTAGGCAGGGGAGTCAACAGAGATGATAAATGATTTGAGTTAATTGTGCCAGCTCTCCCACTATGTTAGTTTGCTCCTAAAGAAAGAACACTGAGCTCAGGGTTGTAGTGGGGGAAGCTGTGACCGTCACTTCTTAATTGCATTGCTGAAGAGGTACCAGGCCCCTTAGTTCTTGTAAAGGTTATTGTGTAATAGCAGTTGAACTGAGCCATGTGGCCTGTAGCCACTCTTACAGTCACAAGCACAGTAATTTTCTGAGGAGGGCTCCTATACCATCAGTGTCACCCGGAAAGGTGTTAGGAATGCATGTTCTCAGGCCCACCCAGACCTGCTGACTCAGAGCCTGGGGCAGTGGGGTCAGTTGTCCAGTCAATGATGTAAGATATCACCAGTCTTGATGCACACTCAGTTAAAGAACAGTGCCTTAGCTGTCAGCTCACAGGAAGCCTATTAGGCTAGGGTATTTCTGTTTCTGTTTTGCACATGAAGAAAGGGGGCCTTCAGAGTTGAGATTACTTTCCTGAGAAATTCCTCCAGACACCATAGATATAACCCACCTCAAGATGGGTAAAGTGGAACACAGTTCCATTTGAGGAGACTAATCAGAATCCTGATATTATTTAATTCCTTGCTCCTTGGAGCCTTGTGTTTTGTACTCAGTGATGGTAAATATATTAATCTGTTCTATTCTTATCCATAATTCAGCACATTGCTGAATTCAGCACAAATGCTGCCTTGGTCCCATTGTTTTTTACTCTGGCCCAAGAATGGAGACAAAATGAAGGAGAGAGAGAGAAATGAAGAATGGGGACAGGGGGGAGAGAGACAGAAAATAGCTTAGAAAGCATCAGGACCCCACTCATCCAGTTGGGGGACTGGATGATTTTACTTGTGCACACATACCACAAGCATAGGGACTTGAGTCATAATGAAAATGGTGTTTCTCAGGGTCACACTCACCATCATATTTGAGACCCTGATTCAGATATTAATGCTATAAGAGGGAATGAACCAAATTCTTAGTCCTACAGTATTTTGTTCAAGGGAAGCTGAACTAAGAGATCAAGTAATGAGTAGGCAGATAAAGAACAAAGCAGTGGAAAGCTAATGTAAGTGATGGAAGCAAAGTGGCTGAGTTGTGCCACAACTCTGTGATTCTGAACTCCCAATTTGGACATCCAGCTTCAGGCCTCACCACAAGGTCAGGGCCAGGGACACATGGCCAAGGGCAGGGACAACAGACAGTGATCTGGTGGGTGCTGAGATGGTGAAGACCTGTCCTACTCCTACACTCACCATTTCCCTCTGGGTTCAGGAGAAAGTGGAAAGGCAGCCTGGTACAACCATGGAGGCCTCAGGAAATTCCAGTGTGGGATGTCCTGGAGGCTAAGGAAGAGGAGGAGCACTGCATTGGTTCTCTGTGCACTGACTAGACACAGGCCTTGGGCGAAGCTGCTATTTAAATTTCAGTCCTATATTCAGCCCTACAGCAAGCTAGAAAAATGGAAAGGTTCTCCTTTCTTTAAGTTATACTTAATAAAATGCATGCCCAAAGAGGTCAAGTAACTTGTCAAAATTTGACAGCCAAAAAAGGACAAAGCCTGTGTTTTAACCTGAAGTTTTCTAGCATGATAGCACCCACTGCCAGGGCTGGGGATGGTTTTCACCTGCGCAATCTGCCCTTCAACTGCAGCCCAATCTCTGCTTGTGCTCCAGGCCCCCAGGGAGGCCAATGCCTGTCTTCTGGTCAAAGGCAAGCAGCTCCTGGAGGCTGCAGGGCACACAGTGCTGCCCTCCCATGTAGGTGACATTTCCTCTCCAGCTGGCAGCATAGACGCAGCTGACAGGATGTGAGATATCAACAGCAGCTGGGTCCTGGGAAAATGGTTTAGTGACATATCTTAGATGGTAACAGAGAGCAGTGGTCAAGCCCTGGCTCCAGGGACACAAACTGACCCTTTCTTCTCTTGTGTTTTCAGATGAAGCTGTGGGGTTGGGCTGGGGGGCGTACTCCTTTTTCTTGCAAGGCTCTATCTTTATAGCTCTAATGGCTCTTCCTTCTGCCTCAGGTGGAAGTGCCTCCACCTTGGTTTCCATTGCCTACATTGTCTAGCCAGAGCACAGGGCCAAGGACTCAGGAGAGTGAGCTCATTTGAGTTGAGAGTGATGATAGCTTCAGACTAGGAGGTCTGCATGTTCTAGAAAAAGGAAAATAATTTTAGCCTTAAAATCATGAGGGGAAACATGATTGTCCTGAGTCCTTGGAGAGTTCCCGCTGTGACACAGTATCCATGAGAGCTGTGCAGTTGCAGCCACACCTGGCACTTGATGATCTGCTGAGGAATGCACAGATCTAGTCAGAAAAGTTACCTTCCCAAGTGCTCTCAGGTGGTGACACCTTTGTGTGAGTCTGATTTTGGTTCAGGAGAAGCACTACTAGTTGGGGAGGGGCAGGAATTTTTGTGGTCATGAAAAGTTCTTGTTGGCTCTCATTGGAGTGTCTTATTCTCTGTGCACCCCTGGTCAGAGAACTGACAATGGCCTCTGATCATGTCCACTCTGCCCACTCTGGGCCCATTCATAAAACTATTCACATGTGAACAGAGGGTGTATGCTGGGCTGAGATGCTGCCGGTGTGGGGTGTGGCGGAACTTCTTCTCTCAAAGGGCTCCTTTGTTCTGTTCTCAGAGTCCAACCCTGGGATGGCCTGGACGACAGTGGACATTGCCATCATTGCAGGTGAGCTGGCCGGGGGCCCTTCAAGTAGTCAGGAGGGTCAGAGGAAACATCCAAGGGGAGAACTCATCTGAAGACTTGGGCCAGGGGGTAGCCAGTACCTTTCCTCTCTCAAAGACAATTTTGAATGTAGACTGGAAGAATCTGGCCCTGTAAGAAAATGTCCAACATAGTATCCCAGTGGGTGAGGGTAAGGCAAGAGCGGTACTGAGGGCACCATGTCAGGGTCCTCACAGGGCTATGGATCCATGGAGATCAGGGGCTGGAGATAGAGCCACTACATTGGGGAGGTTGCCTGTATGGATCAGGACTCTCTGAACTCTTTTCTATGTCCTCATCTCATCCCATTCCCTGTCCTGGGTTCACACCCATATCTCTCCATCCTAAAGAAATGTAACCCTGATCTAGCCTTGCTTGGAACCCTGCCCTGACTCCACTGGTCACTGTTGTGACTTCTGGGATTCACACATCTCCCCATCTCAGGGACTTCACTATTAGATATAAACAAGAGAAAGCAGGCCCTCAAACTCCTGCTAGGCTCTGTGTAACTAACATTCTCCAGCTCATTGGGCCCCCAAACACTTCTTTTTCTTAGACAATATTATTAACATCATACAGACAAAGTGCTGTCCTGAAGGCAGCAAGAAAGCCCTCCCTCCACCCCACCAGGGGCCTTGTTCAAACTCTAGTCTTCCCCCCTCACCCATCACCCCAAGGTCCACTGTGACCTGGCTGTACTGACCAGCCCTCAAATCTCATCCCTCAACCCATCCTGACCCCAAATGAAGGAATAGCTGATCCCCACACTACATGCCCTCACAGGCATCCTTCAGGATCCCCTCCCTGCTCAGTCTTTTGCTTGGCCAACTCTTGCCCTCCTGCAATTCAGGGAAGTTGAGTGGAGCAATGAGCAGTGAAGCCACACTTCACCCAAACCGTCCTGTCCCAGGAGGCCCAAGCTCAGCTCAGTTTATCAGCCTAGTCTTTCCCCCTGAATAGTGTACATCAGGCAGACATCTCCACCCCATTTTCCAGCACCTTTCTGATTCTAGCACTTTAAGTCTCATGACCCAGGAAACCCCTGGTTTTAAGACTGAAAGTTCTGAATCCCCTGAACACCTCAGTTTTAGGCAAACCCACAAATTACAAATCATGCACATAGGTCAATGTACTGTGAGCATCTGCTCCTCAGCAGGGATCAAATCTGAAACGCTATTCCAGACTGTGTCTGCCAAACGCTGAAGTGGGGAGGGAAGAAAGAGGAGGGAAAGAATGGAGAAAAGGGAGAACTCAAATGAGCATGGATGAGGGGTGAGCACACACACAGCAGGGAGAAGAGTGGCAGGAATAAGACAGCCCATCTGGTGGTTGGTGTTCATGTAGCAGCAAGTCTGTCCTGCCACAACCCCTATGTGTCCTGATCCCCTCTTCTGGTTTCACACAGAGCTGTGTGTTTCTTCCCATCTGCAGGAGTGATCGCTGCTGTGGCCTTCTTCCTGGTCTGCCTCCTTGTCCTCATGCTACACTACATGTACCGGCACAAGGGCACTTACCATACCAATGAGGACAAGGGCACAGAATTTGCTGAGACTACAGATGTAGCCATGCAGGATGACCTATCTCTCCAAGAGGCTGGTGACAACAGCAGAAAGGAGTACTTTATCTGAGGGGCACCAGACCTTACCTTCCCCAGTGCCTTCTCCTACTCCATGACTTCACTCCACCATCTGCACTACCAAGCAGACCATGAGAGCACCCACCCCAGCCCAAGATAGGGGAACACTGGGTGCTGGGCCAGGGAGCTGGGAGGAAAGGAAGAGGAATTCAGTCCAGAGAATCCTCTCCCAAGGGCACAATGACCACTGATGAGGCCAGCTTTTGCTCTGCCAGAGGGAAGAAGTCTGGGTCTTCCTAGGCAGTGTAATTTATCCTCAGTGTGGTGTGTAAGTTTTTGCTGAGTCTGAGTGGGGTGGGTGGGCCTGGGGACCGGGGAATCAAGGAAGTGAGTCAGCAGTATGGTGATTAGGACAATAGCATCAAATGTCAGTCCTTGACATCCAGGGGAACAGCAGATGACAGACGTAAAGACACCTTAGTCTTCTACTGATCCAACTGTAAGTGATTGGAAATAAATTTGAAATGTAACTGAGTACTCAGAGTCAAACAGTATTATCATAATTGTCTGGAGAAGAGTAAATGCCACCCGGGACTGGCTTTTCACCAATGCAGCTGTGTGTCTCTGATAGAGTCTGCATGTATGCCTGCATGCATGGGGCTGCACTGTCCACCTCTGGCTCCATTGCAAGTCCCAGCACAGATAGCACACATGACTCCTGTGCCTGCCAGGGGAGGGAGGGACAAGCAACCAGCATTCCTTTTCCCCACACAGGCACTAGCTTCACGAAACAAATGTAAGGGTGGAATGTCCCTCTAGTAATAGATTGTCCCCGCACCAGGGCAGTGGCCAAAGCATTGATTCTAATACAGTATTAGAAAAAAATGGGCCTGGTAAACAAATATGAGTGAACCCCATCCTTCCTATAATAACAGTGGTTGGAGCACAGAGTCCTTGGGTTTGGGCCCTGGCTCCCCTTTCCTGGTCCTAGAACTTGGTCAACTGGCTTGACCTCTATGGCCTTTTTGTCCCTTTTATGGACATCCCTCCATGGTACCCACTCTCAGAATTGATGGCAGTGTGCCAAGTGCTCAGAGTTGTTTTTTAATGTCGTTATGTGGTACTGGATATAAACTATGTATGTGTAAGTGAACAAAAGTTCCTCATTGCATCACTTCTAAATGCTTCCTAAACAGCAATCATAATTTAGAATGAATAGCAGAAAAGAAAGATGAACTTACTAACCATTCCCTTTCATAAGAATCTCTCCAAGACCCCCCAGCAGCTCAGCAATCACCCAGAAACCTGCAGCTCCAAGATTAAACACTGCACCCTGGCTACCAGGAACTCCCTAGGGCTCAGATTTCCATAAGCAGCCCCATCTACAACTGGGAATCAGCAAAAAGGTCCCTTGTCACTCTCCCTAGGAAGATAATGAATCCAAACTCAGTCAGGGATGACTAACCACCAGCCAAAGGAGCTGGAAGTCCTAGGGCTCTCATAAGGCAGAGAGGCAGAGAGGAGAAATGAAGCTGGCCAACAGGCAAGATGGTCTCTGGGTGACCTGAGCTTGCTGGCCGTCCACTGTCTCATCTGTAAAATGAAGGACTTGGCTCTATCTCCATGTCCCAAATTGTGCTCTGTTGAATGTTGGTTGGCAAAATCATGATAAACAGCCCAAACACAAAGGATGCTCCAGATGCAAATAGGTTTGGAGAATGACATATTAAGCCAAGTTAAAGCAGTGAGGGCTTCCCAGTATCTTTACTATTCCAATGTGTGTTAGAACTTGAAATGTGAGGAGTAGGGAAATTAATGCAGCCTTCCTCAAATGTATTTGGCCAGAGGCCCCTTTCTTCTCAGAATACCTGCAGGACCAAGAGTTCCACAGAACACATTTGGGAAACACTAAACAACACCTAGCAATCCTTCCTGTTGTGACATCACTTTAGGTTTTTGAGAATATGTGGGCATATGACCTCATCTTCAAGGACTGTAAGCATAGATCACTGCCTAGTGCACCCAGAACCCACACACAGACATGCTTTTATTTCTCCAGGGAGAGAGGATGAGCCCAGAGCCCCTGAGCTGATGCCTTTGTGGGGAAGAGGGCTGCTGATAAGTATTCTCTCCCTCCTTCTCTCCCTCCACCCCCACTGGTCTAGCAGCCCTCTATCTGAGACCTGGCCCATGGGAAGTGGACTCTCTGTCCCCTTGCTTCATCTCCCTCGCCTGCCCTATGATACTACAAACTCTGTGGAAGTACAGCCTGCTTCCAGCCCACTGGGTCCCCAGGCCCAGCCAGAATCAGAGGCAGAGTGACATGGAAGCTGTAGGGTTGAATTGTCCAAGGTGACCATTCCAAATGCCACCCAAGGGGGAGCTGTCATCCTTGGTTAAAACAGAGCTTCTTTGCACACAGTTCCTCCTTTTATCCTCTCAGTAATCCTCACAGAAAGATGACCTAATCCTCCCTTTAGAGGAACAGAAACTGAGGCTCAGAAAGACTGAAGGACTTGTTAGAGGTCTCAGAGATTCTAAGAGACCAGCAGCAGGAATTTCCTGCCTTTTACAAGCTGCAGTGAATCAGTAAGAGCTCTTCCTGGGAGTGGATCAGGTGCACCAGGACTCAGGGATGCTGGAATGACCCAGTGTCAGGGTCAAACCACCCCAGGCTTGGCCAGCAATGACCTGGGCTCCCGTGAAAACATCTCCATTCTTGGTTAAGGCTGGCCTGGGGCAGTGGCAGCTTGGAGTGGTGGGAATTGGTCCTGGGCTATTGGCCCTTGGTGGGATGATTAGCAGGGTAAAATGTTTTCAGTTAGATCACACCTCATCCACCACTCAGTCATTCTTATCAAAAAGGAAAATGATTGGCTAGATGACCCTTCTTGGATGATTTGTGCTTTAAAAAAGTTCTCAAACTCAAAATAAAAATGTTTGATGATGAATATTCAGATCCAGAGACAAATAGACCATGTGACTGAATGTATCTGATTATATATCTGCAATTCACACACATGTGTTAGGTAACTATCTAAGTGTGGGGATGACCTCACTGAATAGAACAGGTCCTGCCTCAAGGGTTCTGTGCTTGGTGGAGAAGGTAAACATGTCAAGTCCATGGCCCTGCAGTGTTAAAGGTGCTGTGAGGGTAGTGGCGCAATTCAGTGTGGAATACCAAGAAGAGAGAGGCAATTATACCAGGAGATGAGCTGGACTTAGGGAAGACTTTAGAGGGAAAAGGAGAACTGTATCAATGCACAGTAGACTAGGGCAGGACCATGGAGGGTCTCCAGCCCCAGTCTAAGAAGTGTGACTTTGTCCTAGAGGCTATAGGGAGCCACTGGAGGAACAGGTCAATCTCTATCATAAACTATGCAATGGTCAAGTTAAACAAAAGACAAGATGAAAATAACTGTGGAAATATACAAGGGGGATTCTAAAGGCATGTCATGGTGATGGTCCTGCCAAATGGTAGAGATATCCGTCATCCTGGGGCATGCCCCTCACTTCAGCTTCCTCATCCTTTAGTCTGGATTTCACATAACCCAACCCATCCTGCTTGCTGAGAAAGACATCTCATGCTTTCCTGAACACAGGGCAGTACGTCAGTCTTCGAGCCAACCTTCACATTAGAGAACTTTTTCTTCAGTGGAAGGAACTACTGATAAGTGTATCCTGTTTATGTTCTTTTGGAGGAGACAGTCCTCCATTGTTTTTCACTTTTTGCCTGAGTTTCTTTTATCATCATAGCACCAGGGATAATTTAGAAGTCAACAGGATTTTAATTGGCCTAGTGCCACAGATAGAACTATAGTCACTTTCAAGTGCTCATCAATAGATGAGTGGATAAAGAAGTTGTGGTATGTATATACAATGGAATATTACTTGACCATAAAAAAGAATGAGATCTTACCATTTGCAATAGCATGGATGGACCTAGAGGGTCTTATGCTAATGTGAAATAAGTCAGACAGAGAAAGACAAATAGCATATAATTTTACTTATATGGGGAGTCTAAAGAACAACACAAATGAACTAGCAAAACAGTAACAGATTTATAGGTACAACAATCAGATTGATGACTGCCAGATGGGAGGGCAGTTTGGGGGACTGGGTGAAAAAGTTGAAGGGATTAAGAAGTACAAATAGGTATTTACAAAATAGTCATGGTGATGTAAAGTACAGTATAGGGAATATAGTCAATAATATGGTAACAACAATGCATGGGTCAGGTGGGTGCTGGACATATTGGGTGGACCACTCTGCAAAGTATATGATTGTTTAAACACTATGCTGTATACCTGAAACTAATACAAAATAATATTAAATGTAAACTGTAATTGAAAACTAAAATTTTAAAAATCTGTCATAATAGATATCAATAGCATTCATGAAACCCTAGTTTGTGGCCCAGACATTTCTAGCTGCATTTAAAAAGCCAATGGCACAAGTAGGCTTAATTGCTCTGCCTTTAAAAATACATAAGTTCCAATGGCCAGAAAACAAAATGTAAGACTAGGAGACAAAGGTGACATAGCATATTAACAATTTTATTAAGTGCAAAATAAAGTATACCCTCAAAAAAAAAAAACAGGACTACAGGCACTTTCTTGTTTACAATTTAATGTGTCTACATGTTGTGGAAAGAGAATGATTCTGGAATCAGACACAGTTGAACAAAAATATCCCCTCTGGTACTAGCTAGTTCTGTGACCTAGGAAAAGTAATTTAACTTCTCTGCTTCAGTTCTAATCAACAAAATGAAGATAAAATATTTAAATTTTAGGGTGTTTTGAATATAAAATTCAATAAGAATATAAGCTTGTCAAGAACTTTGTAGGGACTGAGATTTTTCTTCCTTGTGAAATAACAAGTCAGCCTGTGACCCTTCAGTGGATGCTGACAGAAGGCAGGGACTCTTTGCTCAGAGACAGGGGGTTTTATCACTCACAGCACAGCAAGATATAAAAGCATATTTGATCTGTTCTCTTTGTCCCAAGTCCTGAAGGACAACATAGATGGTTCTAAGTGGGCAGTTGCCCACATAGTGGGTTGAGTTCCAGCAGGGGAATCCTGAGCCAAGAAAACCAGTCTCTTCTGATGGGCAATAGGGTGCCTGCCCTCTTCTCAGAAGGAACTATCTCCACCTTCTAGGACTCCTTGCTATAGAAACATCCTAGGAAAAATTACCCAGAATAAAGAGCAGCTCATGCCTCACTCACAAGATGACAGAAATGTGAATTATCTCCCAAGTAAAAAGGCACTGCCTAACACAGTGTCTGGTAGTGTGAGTGCCAAATAAATATTTGTTGAATAAGTGTGCACAGACATGAAACCCTAGCCATGCTCTAAACAGCTGGGCTCAGATCCCTTTACAGTATCCTCCCTTCTCACCAGTGAATTAAGAAGTGTATTCTGCTTCTTGAGGCACATGGAAGAGTTTAAAGGTGAAAGTTTTGCATCTCTTTGCTAGTGCATGACGTTTGATTGCTTGTATTGGTTTTTGATCATAGGAACAATAGAGGCACACACTGTGGGAGTGTTAGTGCATGGGTGAGGTCATCAATCCAGAGCCCTGGCAATGAACTTGGACAGTATTTGTCAGCCTTTATTTCTGAGGCCATCCTGTGACCAAGAGGTTCCTGCTAACATTACAGATCTCAAGATGCTTAAGATAAGCAGACCTCCCAGACTTCAATATGTAACCAAACACTTTAGCCACCTTTACTTTTCAAATAGCTGAAATAATTATTCTTTTTCTCTCCAGGTCAAAATGTACCTTGAGATCCCCTCTTTTGTAACCCCAGAAAACCAGAGCAGAGCCCTCCTCACATCTAAAAGTCGAAATCTGGCTGTCCCAACCTGGCCTTGGAGCAGAAAACTAGGCTTTCCCTAAGCCTCTTCATTCAGATTGAATCAAAACTTTGCTATGGCTGTCCATCCTGGGTACATGTACACTCAGATCCCAGATGAGGGTCCTCAGGCAGAGATGTAACATTCCTTCATTCAGGACATCATTGAGCTCTGGAGTACCACGTGCAAATAGGTTTGGGATTACAATGTGACAGCTTTAGGGCTCATCATTAGCCCTTTCACAAGACACACATTTTCCTCTGTCATGGCTGGGTCCTCCCCAACCCTGTGCTCTGGTCCTGATAACTAAAGTATGTGCATTGGGGGATTGGCAGACAATTAATATGAGGAGGGGTTTCTATCCAGCTGATGATAAATATGTTTGCTTTTATGTTTAGCCTTGAATCTTCTGTCTAGCCCCTTTGGCTAGAACCAGAAGAGTAAGCAGAGGAAAATGAAACCACACCTAATCCAAAGATGGATCTAGTACAAAGAAAGGGACTTCTGTACTTCTAGCAAAGAGAATCTTCAACTGACTCAGTTAGAATATCTTATTACACACACATACCCACAAATCCAACAAGGACTTTTACTAGTTTATATGAGCCTCCAGTACCCGTTCCCCAAAGACATGATGAGGCTGGCACCTGAGGCTGCCAAAGAAAGAGCAATAGTTTATAAAGAGTGTTTTACCTTCTAGTGCGCTCTGGGTGGTAACCTCTTGAGCATCTACTTTTCAAGTTACCATCCCTGTCACAAATCAAGGAGCCTTCTTAAGTTTGCCTATGCCCTTGGTCAAAACACAGCCCTAAGGATCAGTTGAGTTCTTCAGGGCACGTTCCCCCAGCAGGCACTGTGCTGCTCTCTCTGTGTGAGGGCATGGTTCCACAGGGCTGTGGCTCCCTGTCTCTCCAAACCAAGGGTCCACTCTTCCACAGCCCATTGGCACCATCCACTGCCTCTTGTTTCTATCAAAACAGGAAGAACATTTTAAATCCCAAGTGGTCACAAGCATCATTTCCTGGTTATAATATGAAACATAGATCTCTTTATGCTTCCTCTTGATTACCAGTAGACATCTACAGTGGCTGAACATGGGACAGAATTAATTACTTTCAAATGATTTCATGCCTAAAAGACAGGGTCCAACAGAAGTAACACCTGCTTGAGTGTGGTTGGTAGGGTAATAAAATGGGTGTAATAATTTATAGTTTTAATTTGAATATTTCACCTGAAATGTCATGTGGTATGCTTGAGTGTGATATTGTTGTGTTACAGAATTACATGCTTATGATTTTGTGATAAAAAAGGGGCATTATTTGTGCCAGACCCTGTATATCAACCTACACTAGAACTTCCACAGCCTGTTAGGATAAAAACATATATATGTCTTTGTTCCTCCTCTGGTAAAAATACATAAAGATTTTTATGTATTTTTAATGCATAAATATCTTCCGTGTATCCATGCCTCAGTTATCTCTTTCAATGCATCAGAAAGGTAAGAAATTAAAAACTTAAGCAGCTTGCCAAACATCAGTCTCAGTGTTTCCATCTTTTTCCCCCTTTGTCATTATTTATTTATTTATTTGTTTAAATTTTATTTTAATCATTGTTCAAGTACATTTTTCTGTCCTTTACTCCCATTCCAGCCCACCCAACCATCCCTCCCCATCTCCCTCCCATTTCCACCCCCCAGTTTTTGTCCATGTGTCCTTCATATTTGTTCCTGTAAACCCTTCCCATTCTCCCCTGAAATTCCCTCCGTTCTCCCCTCAGTGTTTCCACCTTTAAAATGGGAATAACACCACCAGCCTGAGGAGGTTAATCATGTAGATTAACCCACATCATGAAAAGGGGCTATTACAGTGGCCAACAGGCATTGAGCACTTTGAATCCTATTAATGCTGTTGCTCATGTGGCTGTTTCACGTCAGGTGAGGCAAAGATAGAAGCAGAGGCAGAAACCCTGCCTCCCGACTGGCACTATTTCCTCTGGGCCACACTGATATCCATTCTTTCCATTAGTGGTCCTACACTTGGGGGTTACTACCCCTAGGAGTGTTTTAGAACTTTAGGGGTGCTTGGGGTTATTGCTACTATGTGTGGCCCTTCTGCAGTGTGTGGACAGGTCCCAAACCAATTTTGAACATGCTGCTGGACTTTCTAGAGGTGATAGGCCTGTCTTTATTTGAACTTTACATCATTTTACATATAGACACAAAGTATACAGTGATCCCTCACCTATCATGGGGGTTATGTTCCAGAGATCCCCTCGATAGGTGAAAATCTGTGAAGTAGCGGTGTTATATTTATTTTATTATTTATATATATTTTAAGGCTTTATAAACCCTTCCCACACTCCTATAAATTTTCCCCATTATTAACCTTCCCCACACTCTTATAAACACTTTATATGCTCTTAAACACTTTCTACACTCTTAAAACTACGTAATTTTAACAACATATAAAATTCTATATGGGTACTCACCAGTGAAGCCGCAATAAGTGAACCGCAGTATAGTGAGGGACAACTGTATTTACTCAGTTTCATATATACTGAATATTCAAATGCAACCATCATGTGAATCAAGGAATAAATTTCTCTTCTTTTTTATTATTTATTTTTATTGTTGACACTATCACAGATGTCCCTATTTTTACCCCATGTTGCCCACCTCTACCTAGCCCCTGCCCCTCTTCATTCTGACCATTACAACAGTGTGGTCTGTGTCTATGGGTAATGCATATGTGTTCTTTGGCTAATCCCTTCACCTTTCACCTAGTCCCTCCTCTCCATTCCCTTCTGACAGCTCTCAGACTGTTCCGTGCATCCATGCCTCTGGTTCTATTTTGTGCATCAGTTTATTTTGTTCATTAGATTCCATATACAAGTGAGATAATATAGTATTCGTCTTTGTCTGAGTGGCTTATTTCACTTAGCATAATAATTTCAATATCCACCCATGATGTCACAAAACGTAAGATTTCCCTTTTTATGGCCATGTAGTATTCCATTGTGTAAATGCACCATAGCTTTTTTATCTGCTCATTTACTGATGGGAAATTGGGCTGTTTCCAGATCTTGGCTATTGTAAGTTATGCTGCTATGAACATAGGGGTGCATATATTCTTTACAATCACTGTCTCAGGATTCTTAGGACATATTCCCAGAAGTGGGATTGCTGGGTCAAAAGGCAGTTCCATTTTTAATTTTCTGAGGTAACTCCATTCTGCTTTCCACGGTGCCTGCACCAGTCTGCCTTCCCACCAAGAGTGCACTGGTGTTCCCTTTTCTCCCCATCTTCACCAGCATTTGTTGTTTGTTGATGGTAACCATTCTGACAGGTGTGAAGTGATGTTCCACTGTGGTTTTAATTTGAATCTCTCTGATGATTAGTGACACTGAGAATTTTTTTCATATGTTTATTGACTATCTGTATGTTCAGGTCCTTTGCCCATTTTTTAATTGGATTGTCTTCCTGGTGCTGAGTTGTATAAGTTCTTTATATGTTTTAGAAATTAACCCCTTGTCACATGTATTGTTGGAGAATATATTCTCCCATACAGTGAGTTCCCTTTTCATTTTGATGATGGCTTCTTTTGCTGTGCAGAAGCTTTTTAATTTGATGTAGTCCCATTGGTTTATTTTTTATATATTTTCCTTGCCCTTGCTTTTTTTTTTTTAGGTAAATTCTGTCAGAATGGCAATGCCCTTCAATGTGTTTGAGTCATCTCCAGCACAAAATACCTGGATACATCTGCATTTGTGGCTGTCATAGTATCCCTGTGAATAAGTGCATTCCATGTATGAGTATTCTTCTATAACCTTTACTTTAAAATGTCAAACATAAAGAAACATCTTTAACAAAATCATTGTCTGCTTTCTCTTCATCCATATTTATTCATTTTCAGTGCAAACATCTGATAACTTAATTATATTTTCTAATAGAGTCAGGCCTGACATTTACATATTATATAACATTTTATTATAGATTGCTTTTCTTCTATTTCTCCTTTTTACTACAGTTATTATGGTCAAGGATTTCCTGACTTTTTAAAATATCATGTGTACAGATAGGTCATTCTATCTTCAAATTTCACTTCAGTATGGTAAAGCTAGTGTTACAAAATATTTCCCATGAAGGCGGTACTGGGTCTGACAGGTTGAGAGGTGCTGCTCTATATTTATTACTTCATCCACCCAAGCATTCTGCTCTGTAAGAAAGCCCCTTTAATAAATGAAGGTTGGGGCTAGATTATAACAGGAGGTAAAATATTGGGGCCAAGGAGATAAAATGAACTAGATGGGCATTAAACATTTAGTTGGTATAAAACAGCCAAGTCAGCATAAATCTGGGGTCTTAGCACAGGTAACTAATGAGACCACATTTCTATGAGCCAGATGTAGAGGGTGTCGAGTAGAAGGGACACAATTTAACAGGATTTTTGGTTTCTCACCATGGCTGAATATCAAACCATCTTTAGAAAAGTTAAACTATTATTTTATTCTTATAAGAAAATAACAATATTTATCCAAATTAATATTACATGTAGAGCAATTGTCCCAATAAGCAAAGCTCTTTCCTCTTGGCCATATAATTGATGCTCAAGAAGGAATAAAATGATGAATGACCAAACACATGAAGGGGCATGTGATTACACAAATACTGAACACCTTTAGGACAAGAATGACAGCTTGCTCAGTTGTCAATCAGTAAACACCTTTCCCAGGGGGACCAACACCACTTAAGTTGTGTAGAGTCTGGAGTACCTGCCTAGCCTCTGGGTCTGAGCCCACCCCCTCTCTCCTGTAACTTCACCCCCAACAGGCACAAATTCCCACAATGAAGAGAGGTGAGAGTCATTTCCCAGGGAGGGGGTATTTCCCAGGTGAGAAGCTTGCCCATGCCAGGGCCCATCTGCCATCAGTGGATGTTGGAAGCCCTGATGCACCCTGGACAGCCTTTTGGTCAGCAGGGGCAGGCTATCCTTTCATCTCTCAAAATGCCCTCTTGGATCATATTGCTCAAGGATTTTCCAGTTAATTATGTAATAGCTATGTATAGGCTATCTGAGCTTTTGCTACTGGAGACAGGTGATGAGCTGAGCAGACTTGGTGCCTACTTTCATGGAACTCACAACCTGAAGGAGAGGGCAGACCTGAGAGAGAGAGAAATTATTGTATAAACAGTGTTTAATTAAAACAAGATGTGAGTACTATTAAAGACAGAATAGAGTTGGGTGAGGGGTTCATTCAAAAAGATTTCAGTAGAGGGTCATGCCTGAGCTCAGAGTTGAAGGTTAGGCATGAATTAACGAAGAGAAATGGAAGGGGAGCAGGTGGTAGAGGGAGGAGCAGCATGTGTAAAGTGCCTGTGGTGAGATAGCACCATAACCAGCTGTCTTACAGGCCAGCATGGAAGAATAGGAACATGGGAGGAGATGCAAGTGAGCCTGGGCAGGGGTTGAGGCCAGAGGAGCCTTGCAGAGACATTAAGAGTGACAAAAACCCATGCAAGGAAGTCGTGCAGGGGAAGGAGGAGGGGATATTACTAGTTCCACATTTCTAAGCAATCACATCTGCTGCAGACTGGAGAAAGATGGATAAAGAAAGGGCCAAGCAGAAAGCTGGGAGATTTAATCAGGAAGCTGTAAACACAGGGACAGCACTCAACTTATAGCAGATGAATTTGGAATTGAAAAGGAGTAGATAGATGCAAGAGATGCTTACAAGGGTAAACCAGTAGGACTTGCCGTTTGATAAGCAAATTCTCATGAAAATATAAAGGACTGAATGTCTATCATGCTACCCTCCAGTAGATGCTGTTCCTTGCAAATCCCTCACACCTGAGCAGCCAGACTCTGCCCAGGTAATTCTGGTGGAGGGAGGCAGTCACTGCTTTTGGAAAGTTCTAAATGTGGGAAACTTCTTTCTCACTGTCAGCTGAACCCTCCACCTACCTCTTGGGCTTCCTGTTGGGTTCAGATGTGGAGGATAATGGTGTGTAAACTTCTTCCCACCTCCCAAGCCCAGGAAGTCTAGATGTAGAAAAGGTGTAGAATTTGGAGTCCCCTTATTAATGGATTGCCATGAACAAACCACTTGAAGCGTCTGAGCCCCAGTTTCCTCCTATGTAAGACAAGGAGCAGCCAGCAACCAGAAGATTTAAGGAGTTGACATTAACCAAGGGCTCAGCTTGAGAGTGTGTAACACTCTCAAGAAGCCTAAATGTTGACTATGCTCCCCAACATTGCTCCCCTGGCTCAGTTGCTGGACCCTGAATGTCAATTATCCTCATCCTTAAGAAATATCTCCAAAGTCTTCAAGTAAATGGACAGTTTCTCCACTGGTTAGAGAACACTCTTCCCTGGCCCTGTCCAGCACAAGACAGGAACTGCAGCAAGCAGGCTGAACAAGCCATCCTGGGTGCTGGGTGGGCAGACTTCCCACACTGCCCTGTCCCCCACAGATGATTGAGAAAGATGACCCCACAGGGAAATTAACACCCTTGCTCCCAGGCCAAACTGAAAAGTAGTGAGGAGCACCAAAGCTTTGTCTCCCCAAATATGCCTTTGGGGATATTGACTTTTAAGCTGGTTATTAAGAAACAAAAGACTCAGCAAAACCTTTGACCCTCCTACCTTATCTAAAGGAATTCAAACGGAAAAACCTTAGCACATCCACCTTATTACATATGAATTAAGTGTGGCAGACAGGAAGAAATCTAGCAGAGCCTGTCTTTTGGACTCTTCTTTGTGTCCCATGGTTTCTGAGTTTCCCAGCAAGAATTCGCTTACCACATGATTGTGCTTTATCATCTACCTGTGAATTGCCTGCTTTCCCTTTGAAATTCTAGACCACTGCCTACCTCTTCTTTGTCCAGAATGGCATATAAGACTCAATGGTCCAATGTGTTCTGGGGTCTCATATCCCCATAAGTACATATGCAATAATTTTTGACATTTTCTCCTGTTAATTTGCCTCATGTTATTTATATTGTTAATTTCTAAAAAAAAAGTGGGAGGAAGTTGATTTTTGCATCCCCATGGTAGGAAAGTAACTGCTTTGCAGTGAGGGTCTGTGGGGGCATTGTCAGTGCATGAGCAGAAGGAAGGGGAAAGCTTGTTTGCTAGTATGGGGAGTTGGTGAGCATGTATGTATGCCCTAAACACCCATACAACTCAACTCCTTGATCTCAGGGCTGCTCTCAGAGCACATGGGTGCCAAGGGCCTGCCAAATTGAACTGCCATCCCTACCTGGTCTGCCACCTCCAGGGATAGAGAACTGCTCAGCTCTTCTTAAAATGCTTGTCTGGTTTTGGATATACAAAAACCAGGTTTTCATGCCCTTCAGGTGAATCAGAAAACCTGACGCCCTTCACTCAGGTGCTTATGTGGACCTCAAAAGTTACACTAACTGTAACTTCTCTCTGAGGGTAGGGTAGGAACAGCTTTGGTCTGTGCTGAGAGCCTCCAGAGTGTCTATTTCCAACCTACCACCTACCTCACAGGGGTGAGGTCAGAGGAGACTGGCCACTGGGGAACTGAAGTTTAGACCACATGTTGGACCACTTGACTGATGTTCTGGCCCCCTGCAGCATTCACCAGCAGACCAAGGTTGAGACAAAACTGAACTGTGACCTTAGAAAAGTAACTTAACCTCTCTGGACACTATTCCTCCCTATCTTTTTTTTTTTTTTTTTTTTTTGGAAAAAAAAAGGAAGAAAAGCAAAAGAAAGAGGTCAGATAAAAAATATTCAGAAATGAGGAAAGGGTTACTATCTGTAATAATAAAATAGTAGTTACCTCCACAAGCCAGGGTTGAATCTAGTCACCACTTATTAGCTTTTTGTAATGGGTGAGGAACAAGGTTCAGAATGGGGTGTAGGTTCAGAAGCTCCCAGGAATATAGAAAAAAAACCCACTAACTTGGCTAGGGGGATGGAAAAGCCAAGCACAGCAACTATGAGTTATGTCGCGTATCTTTGGCAACTTGGCTAGCTTCATAGTTATGTTAAATAGCTGAGTCTGCCTGCTTAGAGTGAGGGAGATGGGCGTGACTTTAACCCATGATGTACCTGGGAAGCAGTTCCCTGGTTGCTGCACCTGCTCAAGAGCAAGAAGGGGCCACAACTGCCCAGACTAACAATAGCAGTCAGGAAAAGGCAGAAAATATGGGAGGACTGGCAGATGTAGCCCTTTGTGGGAGGAGTTGGAAATGGGGTTATGGATGAAGTGGGGTTATGGGGGATGTCGAGATTTAAACTCAAGCATGGCAGCCATTCTCTCTCTTGGCTATGCAGGGAGCAGCAGTGAGGGAAGAGACATGCTGTCTGTAGTAGGGATTTTTGCCATGTGGTTTGAAAGAGAGCAGTGAGAAAGGAGAAGTAAACAAGCAGCTATGTAGTTTATAGTGAGGAAGGAGGCCATGCAGCCTGGACTAATGAGAAAGGGGATGCTGCTTCTATGATCCAGCCTGCTCTAGCTGACTCCAGAGCTGCAAATGACTTCCTTGTAAGATCTTGTCCTACTGTACATGGATTTTACCTGCACTTTAAGACCTGTGCCTTTCCTGAGTTTCACCATGATCCAGAGTAACACAGTACATGCTTTTTGGACTATTATACAGAGGGTGATTGCAACATATTCCAGATCCTGCACAGATAAGGACACAGGAAACTTTTGGAAATGCTTTTGGCTAGTTGCCTGGTGGGGACCATAAGAAGTGCTGAGTATCATGGGAAAAGAAGGTGCTCTGAACTCCCTACCCCTAAGGCTGGAATGTTATAAATAAAGATCTGCTCCTTCCAGCATTAAGTGTTGGGTCATTTACCAAGGTGCCACATGGACAGGCCCCAGTATGCTTGGTAACAGTTTGACCTTGGGCATTTTAATTAATTCATTTAGGCTTCAAGGGCCTGTGTCTAAAATTAGGATTATGACAGTACCTACATCAGAGATTTGTTTTGAAGGTTAAATGATAACCCACCCCAAAAGGCTGACACAATCAACATGCTCCATAAATATTCCCTGTTTATCATTTGCTACAGTGCATAGCTAGAGGTGGATATTATAAACCTTACTGTAGATAGTATGAGGTCAAAAATAATTTTTCTCCTACTTTGTAAGTTTTTCTTGGTGGACTAATAATCAAATTAACATGAGACAGATTAACAGGAGAAACTGTCCAAATTTATTACATACTTTGTATGTACATATAGAGATATGAGACCCCAGAACACATTGGGCCATTGAAGCTTATATATCATTCTGGACAAAGAAGAGGGAGGTGGGGCCTGGGATTTCAAAGGAAAAGCAAGTAATTCATAGGTAGATAAGAAAGAGTCACCATGAGATAAACAAATTCTTGCTCAATCACCCAGAAACCATGGGACACAGAAGGGATTCCAACAGACAGGCTCTGCTACATTTCCCCCGTCTGCCACACTTAATTCATACGTGATAAGATGAATAAGCTAAGGTTATGCTCCCTTTCTTTCAGCAGATATTTCTATCTGAATTCCTTTAGGCAGGTAAGGGGGAAGAGTCAAAGGTTCTTCCTGAGCCTTTCCTTTCTTCATAACCTCCTTAAAATCAGTATCCCAAAAGGCATATTTGGGGTGGCAAATTTTGGTCTTCCTCAGTGGTGAAACTGAAGCTCAGAGGAGTCAGGTAGCAGGCAGAAGGTCACCAGCTTGATGATGGCAGATCCAAAGGCAGTGAGGACTCCACTCTGCATTGCCAGGAGACAACAGACCAGCCCCTGCTCTGTTCGTGTCACAGGTACCCTCAGGTTCCAAACACATCAACTCCAGATCAGGCATGGCTATAGGGCCAGTGCCAGAGGGAACAGCATGCCCTATTCTCAGCAGCTGGGCTGAATGAGTAGCATTCCAGAATAGCACTTCACCAGCTGGCTGGCCTCCTTCCTGGTCCTCAAAATAGACACAGGTTCTCATTAAAATAGCAGTAAGTAGGATGGCTGGTCCCACTCCAGTTGCATGTTCACTCCCAGACTGAGTGCTGAGTGTAAGGTGGGGCAGAGGCCTGGGGTTTGGGGTATCGGGTGCCTTCTGGAGCACTGCTCACATCCTTCAGGCATCCTTACTCTGAGTCTCCAGGAGAATTTCCCTATTTCACCTTCCTAGTGGCCATGATCTCATCTCTTAGACACAAACAACAGTGGCCACAACCTCTCCAGTATGTGTCATGTGCAATACACTCTTAAGTGTTTTGCATGTGTCAACTCTTTAATACCATTGTAACCCCAAGGACAGCACTTCACAGATGGGGAAGCTGAGGGACAGAGAGGTAAAATGACTTGCCCATAGACACACAGCTAGTAAGTGACTGTGCTTGGGATTTAGATACAGGCAATCTGATGTCAAAGGTTGGATATTTTTTGTATGTAAATAATTTCAAATTTACAGAAAAAATGAAAGTTATTACAAAGAACTTCTAGATACCCATTATTAACATTTTACCCTATTTTTCTTTATCATTCTTTCTCCCTATCTCAGTTATTTAATATATATTTGAGAGTACATTGCTGACATGTACATTTAGCCCTAAATACTTTAGCAAAAAAATCCTAAGAATAATATAATATCACCCACTTACTCACCCAATATATGATGATCAGAATCAAAAAATTTAACATTGCTAAAATGGTATCTTCTATGCTACAGACCTTATTACAATTTCACCAATTTCTTAATAATATTCTCCTTGACTCTTAATTTTTTCTGGTGAAAAATTTTCATGTCTTTAGTCTCCCTTAATATGAAATGATCCCTTGGTCTTTCTTTGTCTTTTATTATGCCAGCACTTTTTAATGATATAAAGTTTTTTTTATTTTCCTCATAAACTCCCTAATTTGAGTTTGTCCAATGTTTTCTCATAACTAAATTCAGGTAATACATTTTGGGCAGGAATCCCTGGAGGTAGTGATATGTTCTCAGTGATGTTGTTTTGCCTCATTTCTGGTGATGTTAACTTTGGTCATTGGCTAAATTAATATCTACCAAGTTTCTTCATTACAAATTTGTTGTTTTTTCTTTGTAATTAATAAGTCATTTATGGGAGATGTTTTGAAAGCATATAAATGGCAGTTGTCATCAAACTTTCACCCATAACTTTAGCTTATACTGATGCTCCTTACCTACATCTGGGGGCACTCCAAAGTAGGGACAGGTGGCCTGCCAACTCCTACATTTATGAGTTGATTTTCTACCATAGTTGATTTTCTCTTCTCCCCCATTTAATATTTTATTATCACTAGGGACTTACGGATTCTTTTGTTTGTACCTGATAATCCATTGCTATCATTACATATTTTGATACTCAAATTGTCATAGATGTGGCCAGTAGGTACCTGCTCAAGCTGGCTCTGTTTCCTTGACATGCCTCTATTCTTCTTCATACACTTTCTCTCTAGCACAAGACATTCCAGGCTCATCTTGTATTTTCCATGTTCCAGTCATCCCATATAAGATCCCCATTTCTCCAAGGATCCCTGGTTCCTTTTACTGGAGAATGGCATTCAGAAACCAAGTTCAGAGTACAGGTGCTCATGTTACCAGTTCAAAATCCATGTGCTGATGCTTCTAATCGCTAAAACTAAAAAGTCTATAGTTTGGAGCAAGGAAAGGTTTATTGATCCAGAAAGCACCAACCTAGAAAAGGGGAGCCCTAGTGACACCTCAAATCCATTTTCCTAAAGTACAGATTTCAGGTTTCTATTATGTTAAGGGAAGGGGAAATGGGAGGGACAAGAGGTGGCTAATGACCACAGATAGCAGGCATCTGAGGAAGACTGTGAAACCTCTTTGTTCCCAGTCACTTGACCCAAGTTTATTTGAATCTGGTCACCAGCCTCCTGCAAATCTTCATTGAACAATTATTGTGTGTGTGTGTGTGTGTGTGTGTGTGTGTGTGTGTGTGTGTGTGTATTCATTCCCATCTGCTTGGGAGAGACACCTTCTGGCAAGGGGCTGTTTTGTAAAAACTCAAGGCACAAGCAGACTTCCTCTAAGCAGGGGTGTCAAACTCACTTTCACCAAGGGGCCACATCAGCCTCGTAGTTGCCTTCAAATGGCCGAATGTAATTTTAGGACTGTATAAATGTAACTACTCCTTAAAAGGCAAGGAGCTTGGCACTGCCACTGGGTAGAAACAAGGTGCTTGGCCAGATACAACAAGGGGGAGGGCTGGATTTGGCCCACAGACTTTGTGTTTGCCACCTGTGTTCTCTGATTAGCATGTTTTTATGGGAGAACACAGCAGGCTTGAACAAGAAGGAGTCTGAGGGGCCAAGCATTTCACTCTGTTACATTCATTGATATTGTGTGACACTGGTTCTAGCCACTGTTCTTAGTGCTGTGCAGCTGTCCAGGTTCCTCTCTCATAGGGACACCAAGATTGAAAGCAGTCAAATCTGAGGAACAATCACAGGAGTGTGTCCAGGCTTCCAGTTTGGGTCCCATTCATGACTAGTATTTCCTGGCCCTTATCTTTCCTCTTTGTTCCTCTTTCAACACAGGCTACACTGTTAGTTTAGCCAGCCCACCATCCCATCCCAAAAGTAGACAAAGCTATGCTCAAAGCTCCTATTGGCCTTGTTGTGGCCAAGAGAGAGGTCACTAAGAAGGATCAGGTTATTAAGGAAACAGATTCCCATTTCCCAGCAGAAACTACTGTGCATAGTGTGAAGAAAAGAAAAGAACAAGTAATTGAATGTTCAGTGCCAACTCCACTGTGGGCATAGCAGCCTTTTATCTTAGGAGTATAGACTGAAATCTATCCCAAAATTAATTATACTGAAGCATAAAGTGACGCAGCCACCAACTGGCAGTGACCGCGGAATGCTGCGGATGGCTCATCGACACACGAGAAAAACATACACAGAGACAACCCAGGTCCTGTGGGGAAGTAGGGACAAAACGACCACTCCCTCTAGTGGGGAGCGTCGGGCCACCCTCCCTAGGGGAGAACACCCTAGGGGAGAGCACCAAGTTCCTCTGCCTGAGCAGGCTTTTATTGGGTTCATTTGCATAAGAATTCAGGTAAAGTTCATTACTCATTGCCAGGAAATAAGTTCAAACAATAGACAACAAGGAAGTCTGAGGGCCTATTTTGAGTCAGGGTCAAAGAGCTGTAAATGACTTTAAGGAACAAGCTTAGTTCCTCCTTGGACCCTTCTCATTCAACCGAGAGCATTCTAAACAAAGCAGATTTCACAAGATTTTACATATTTTTTCTTCGGCCTGATCACCCAGGGAACCTGCCCTTTTCAGCACAGGGCTGCACCACCCTCTGTCATTGTTTCAGGCTTAGGTGGAGCATGGGAAGTAAAGCAACCAAGAGAATAGGAGATTTTCTCACAGACCATGAGGACTCAGGCTATGTCAAAGCCAAGGGGCATGGGTCCATCACCCCCTTTTGCTGTAGCCCCCAAAGTCCTTCCTTGGGGGCCTCCCATGTGATCGTGCCTGTCTTAGGTCGTTCCCCCTTTGAGGAATCTTATCCATCATTAGCTTACTGACCAAGCATTGGAGACCAGGCAGGGTGAAGTAAAAGGAGCAGAAGCGGTGCTCCTGCCAGGGAGATAAGCTTGTCTCCTTGGTGGCTTATGGTTCCAAGGTTGTTCCCTCAGCCTTAGCCTTGGTGGGGGTTACAGCTTCTGATACCAGGCAGGGTGGTTCCCAACAATAAAGGGGACCAAAGTTTAAAATAGGCTTTTAGAATTTTTATTTTTAGCTGATTATTATAAAACAAAAGACTCAGAAGGAACATTTGACCTCCCCCTTTCCTATCTAAGATATTCAAATGGGAAACCCTGCTTCAGGAAGGGAGCCTTGACATAATCACCTTAGCACTGGACAGAAAGACTCCAAGTCCCCTGTGTCCCATTGTTTTCTGGGTTGCCTAGCAAAATATATATATTTTCATTCCTAGCAAAATATATATATATATTCATTCCTGCCTTGTGTATTCTGTTTTTCCTCAATTACCTGAAAATAGCTCATTTTTACTTTTAAAATCTAAGAGCCTGTTACCCGATTTTCTCCTTTGTCCAAAGTGACATATATACCCACTTTTGCTTCACTGTCTTTGGAATTTTCATACTTATGTGAATTCCCCACGCACACATATTAAACTTTGATTTTCTCCTATTAATCTGTCTCTGTTAGTTTGATTATTAGCCTAGCTAGAGGAGCTTAAATGGTGGGAAGAAAAGTTCATTGTTTCTTTTTAATTCCCACAAAGGACAGGTATGTATGGTTGTGTGTGATCCAGGAGCTGGACATTTGGCACACTATTTTCTGGTTGGCAGCCCTTCATGGTCTGAGACACCAGGGAGTTGCAAATTTCACCTAGACAAACACACCAGAGCTCCATCTCCATGTCTCTCAAGGTGTTATTCTTGATCTGCACTGTCCAATACAATAGCCACTAACCTGGTGTGGTTATTTACACTTTAATTTCATTAAATTGAAATTGAATCACAAATTTAGATTCTCAGTGTACTACGTACATTTCCAGTACTACACAGATACAGAACGTCTCTTCCATCACAGAACATCCAATTGGACAGTAGTGTTCTGGTTACAGAACAGGCCCAAAGGGGGGTACCATATACTCTTACCAAAAGGACCCCCCACTAGGTTTGCTATGCCTGCCACCAGAGGAAAGACATCTCTCAATGCCAGAGATTTGTGAAAAGGAAAGGAAATGTTTATTTAAAACTATACAGACTCAGAGTAGTGACCTAATGTCTTCATTAAAATATTAAAGTACTTTAAGATACTCACAGATGCACACAGTCCTTCCTTCTCCTTCTGCCCTAATCTGGGGTATCTATCTCAGGAAAAGAAGTGGAAGTCCGTGATTCAGGCTCCAAGCACCATCAGCTGTGTCACCACCAGGATCTCCAGTTAATCCAGAGTCATGTGGCACATTCCCATGGCCCACCAGTAAGAGTCCTTTCACCCCTATTCTTCCAGGCAAAGTCTCTCCTGCTTTCTAAGCCACGTGGCAAAGGGGAGCACCCCAAAGTCACGTGGTTCTCACTCTCACCAAAGCTGCGTGGTTCTCCTCTGCATGGCTGTCGAGATTGGGTGTAAATCCCTGCATCAATCTTCCTCTGCAGTCCCGTTTCTGACGCCTCCTACAATCAGTTACACCTGCCAGCATTCCTGTATTCTTCCAGGTTTACTGGGCTGCCATAGTGAGTCTGGGCAGGTGTGGCCCCATGTCATGGAGCCAATCTTCTCCAAACTCTCACGCAGGCACTTTAACCAGGGGGAGCTGATCCCCTCCCGCCGTTATATCTTAGGTGGAAGTCACTTTCATCCCCCTTGCTCAAGGCATGGCCACAGCTATTGAACACATCTATGAAACCAGTTAAATGTTGTAGATATATTAAATGACTATGCCAGAAGTTAGCTGCAAAGCTGTTGCTGTACAAAATAGCTCTGCAAGTTCCTGCTCCATGTGTCCCTTCCCCCAACTCACACCTGTGTGGGAGAGGGGTGAGGACATCCTATATATCTTTCTAATATTTCCTGGACACCTTGAGTTTGGGACCCCATTCCAAATCCCTATTTGGGGAACCCTCTTGGCTGCACCCTGTTACATTTTGGACTGAATAAATCAGAAAGCTAGGAGACCTGTGTCCAGAGAACCACCTAGTAAGTCCTGAGTAAGGTTAAGCTCCTCAGGTCAGCATACCTAATGGTATGTGGAATGTTATGGAGATTTGAAGAAGCACATCTCCTGTGATCACCATGGGCCTGAGGCCAAGAGAAGTAGAAATTTCAGACAGTGACTAGAAAGTAGATAACCTAGCAAAGTAAAACCCCTTCATTGCCCTTCTTTCAGGAAGGTGTGTCACAAATAGGAAAGCTGATGGTTAACAGTGGGAGGGAGAGTCTGGACTGCAGGTTTCTTGAAATTGAAGCCAATTCCAATTTTCATGTCAAAGTAAAGGGATGGATGCCCCCACCTGGCAGGTCACTTCTTTCAACTCTGTAAGCCAGTGTCACCAAGGACAGGGTACTTTCCCTGGCCACCTGGATCAAACAAGCACCCAGCTCTTTCCTGCTGTTTTTCTTCTTAGCACTTGCCACTCTCTGACATTGTGCAGATTTTACTAACTTTCATTGTTTATTGTCTGTTCCTATGAAATGTGGGCATGGGCAGTCAGGGATTTGCATGTGTTTTGTCCACTTCTAAATCCCTACCTCCTCAAGTAATACCTTGCTCACCAGGTGACAATTGTGTGCACACTGCCTGAGTGCACTGTGGTTGGTCCACATATGTAAACCTCAGGTACTTCTTCCTTCTAGAACCAGATGGGGATAAATGAACAAGTGCTCTTTGAGGGTAAAATATTTCACATAACATACTCCGACAATGTTCAGCTATCCCAGAGTCTGCAAATGAGCCATTTTATCTCCCCCATCTCCTCTGCCTCATAATACACACATGTGCATGCATACACACAGGCACACGCACTTGTGCACACATGTGCATGCACATGCACACACATACACACTTTCTGACTTGTACTATTGTCTCTTCCCAGATGTCTTTCTCCAGCAAACACTTGCCTCTCCAGCAAACTCTTACATCCCCTTCAACTCTCAGCTCAGAGGTACCACCTCTGGGGCATCAGAAATGATCCTAGAAACAAGTTCTCTGCCTTTTTGTTTTGACCCCCACATGCAGACTTAGGGCTCTATGACACTGAGACATGATGCCTGTCCTTACAGCTGTCTAGCCACTTAGAACTTCCTGTTAACATATCTGTCTCTCTTCTTGGCTGAGCTCCCTTCAACCAAAGGTTGTTTTTTTATTCATGAAGTATTCATTAAATATTTTCTCATTCTGAATACTTTTGTATTTCTCAGTAGCCTCCACCCAAAATCTTACAAACTCTGTATGGTGTACATAGTGTCTAGTTTATGTTTAGTAGGGCTTTGTGCCTGTGTAAAACCTGATAAACTATGGTACTTACCAGAAGCTTTTATATATTTGACCTCACACCCTTTTCTTGGCACTAGGGTCCCAAAATGTCCTGTGACTAACTTTGGGCAAAGACAAACTTCTTATTGTCCACATCTCAATAGAATACTTTCTTTATACATTCAAATGATGGTGGTTGTCTCTGTAAAGGGCTCTTTCCATATTATAGCAATGTGGGTTATTCCTGACAACAGCAATAAGTATGCCTATGTTCTTCTGCTTGCTTGTCCCTGAGCTAATTGTTAGATTAAAAATCAATATGTTCCGGCCAAGATGGAGGCATAGGTAGTCACACTGTGCCTCCCTGCGCAACCAAAACTAAGGACAACAAAAGTTGAGAAACAAAAAACAACCAGAACAGAGAGAAATGAACTGAATGGAAGTCAGACTACCATACATCCAGACCAGTAAGGAGCAGCGGAGTCGGAGGCCTACGGAGAAGGATCGAGGGGTCCCAGCAGGAAAAAGCAGTGGCTGGCAGACGCGGGCGTGCAGGGCGCAGAAGGCAGCTGCCAGACGAATGGCAGACCCTGGGCATGGGAGGCAACGAGCAGACCCAGTGAGGGGCACAGGGCAGCTGGCTGTCCGCAGCCTCACATTCGCGTGCAGACAAACTAAGCGAAAACGGGCAGCGACACAGACTGCGCAACCCAGGGCCCCAGCACCAGGAAACAAAGCCTAAGAGCAGCAACTGAAAACACCTGTGGGAGCTGAGGCCGGGAGATTATCTCAGCCCCACAGGAGACTTCCTGGGGAGACCCACAGAGTCCGAGAAAGTGCACAAGCCCACCTGCCTGGGAGCCAAAACCAGAAGGGCCCAGTTTGCTTGTGGGAGGCAGCAAGGGGGACTGGGGTCCTAGAGAGAGTGGAGCAGGCACCATTGTTCCCTCTCAGACCCTGCCCCACATACAACATCACCACCCAGCGACTGGGGTGCCCCGCCCTGGTGAACACCTAAGGCTCCACCGCTCTTACGTAACACCTGCAACCAGATCAAAGGAAAATAAAAAATAAAAAAGATGGCTCAAACAGAATTAAAAGCCCCAGAGCCATTTTTTTTTAAGTGACCGAGAGATAGCTAACCTATCAGATGCACAGTTCAAAGCACTGGTGATCAGGATGCTCACAGAATTGGTTGACTTTGGTCATAAATTAGATGAACAAATGCAGGCTACAATAAAAGAAATGAAGGAAAACGCACAGGGAAACAATAGTGGTGGGAAGAAAACTGGGACTCAAATCAATGGAGTGGACCAGAAGGAAGAAAGGAACAACCAAACAGAAAAGAATGAAGAAACAAGAATTCAAAAAAAAATGAGGAGAGGCTTAGGGACTTCCAGGACACCTTTAAACATTCCAACATCCGAATTATAGGGATACCAGAAGGGGAAGAGGAAGAGCAACAAATTGAGAACTTATTTAAACAGATAATAAAGGAGAACTTTCCTAAACTGGCAAGGGAAATAGACTTCCAGGAAGTCCAGGAAGCTCAGAGAGTCCCAAAGAGGTTGGACCCAAGGAGGAACACACCAAGGCACATCATACTTACATTAGCCAAGGTAAAAACGAAGGAGAGAATCCTAGAAGCAGCAAGAGACAAGGAGACAGTAACCTACAAAGGAGTTCCCATCAGACTGTCAGCTGATTTCTCAAAAGAGACCTTGCAGGCAAGAAGGGGCTGGAAAGAAGTATTCCAAGTCCTGAAAGGCAAGGACCTACATCCAAGATTGCTCTATCCAGCAAAGCTTTCATTTAGAATGGAAGGGGAGATAAAGTGCTTCTCAGATAAGGTCAAGTTAAAGGAGTTCATCATCACCAAGCTCTTATTATATGAAATGTTAAAGGGACTTACCTAAGAAAAAGAATAAAAATATGAACAGAAAAAAAAAGTCATCAAATGAAAGGTTAGCAACAGGGAATTGGAAGGAGGAGAGAGGGGGAAAAGATATAGAGAATAAGTAGCATAGACAATAGGTAGAAAATAGATAGGGGGAGGGTAAGAATAGTATGGGAAATGTAGAAGCTAAAGGACTTATGACACATGGACATGAACTAAAGGGGGGAATGTGGGTGTGAGGGGGTGGGCGGGTGGAGGTGAGTGAAGGGGGAAAATAGGACAACTGTAATAGCATAATCAATAAGATAAAGAATTTGATTAAAGAAAGAAAAAAAAAAGCATCCCATTTAATTAAAAAAAAAATCAATATGTGCCCTGGCCAGTTGGCTCAGTTGATTGGAGTGTCATTCTGCATACCAAAAAAAAATAAAAAATAAAAAAATAAGATTACAGGTTTGATTCCTGGTCTGGGCATGTACCTAGGTTGCAGGTTCGATCCCCATTCGTGGTTCCTCTAAGAGGCAACTGATCTATATTTCCCTCTCACGTTGATATTTTTCTCTCTCTTCTCTCTCTCTTTCCCTTCCTCTCTCTCTAAAATCAATGAACATATCCTCGGATAAGGATTTTAACGAAAGTATGTAACAGACTGCATTCTTTATAGAATATTAAGATCTGTAAAGATTCATTTACTCATACATTAAATGTATATAAGCCATCTATTTATTATTATTAGCTATAATTATATGAAAAATACAAAAGCAAATAAATCATGACTCCTACAGTCAGATAGCTTTCAATTTATCTGAAGAAATAAAGTATGTAAATAAAACAATGTAAATACAATGAAGAATGAGATAATGGTGTAAAATGGAAGCATGAGAAAAGACTTTCTTTTTTTTAATTTTAATCATTGTTCAAGTAGAGTTTTCTGCCTTTTACTCCCATTCCAGCCCACCCATCCATCCCTCCCCACCTCCCTCCCATTATCACCCCCCCCCAGTTTTTGTCCATGTGTCCTTCATATTTGTTCCTGTAAACCCTTCCCATTCTCCTCTGAAATTCCCTATTCTCTCCCCTCTGGTCACCATCAGCCTGTCCTCCATTTCAGTGTCTTTGACTATATTTTGCTTGTTTCTTTATTTTGTTGTTTAGGTTCCTGTTAAAGGTGAGATCATATGGTATTTGTCTTTCACTGCCTGGCTTATTTCGCTTAGCATAATTCTTTCCAGTTTCATCCATGCTGTTGCAAAGAGTAGGAGTTCCTTCTTTCTTTCTGCTGCATAGAATTCCATTGTGTAAATGTACCATCGTTTTTTGATCCATTCATTTACTGATGGGCATCTAGGTTGCTTCCAGCACTTAGCTATTGTAAATTGTGCTGCTATGAACTTTCTAATTGAGAAAATATGCTTGCTAAGGGACCTTGGAAAGAGAGCCAGCAGCATTAATAAGAGTTTAAAGTGAAAGGGAAGAGTGAGATATTTACTTTAATTTAAGAGAATTAGGGAGAAAGATTTAAGATAGCCAAAGAAGTCCATTGGTCCACTGCCCTTCACTTAAGCTCTCCCTGTCTGCTGCCTCATGACAACACCACTTCTGCCCCACGTCTCCTAGGGGATGTAGATACATTTGGGCAGGAGAGAGTGGAGGGAGAAGGTGGGGTTTGAAAACAGATCCTGCCCTCAGTATTCTGATATCTCTCTTCACTGGAATGATCCTAGAAACAAGTTCTCTGACTTTTTTAAACTCAGAACTAAGAAAGGGGGTAGTTTTGAGGGTGACAGGCAAGAATGGGTGGGGCAGGGAGGTGTGGTGGAGTGAAAATGGAGACAATTGTACTTGAACAACAATTTTAAAAAAGAATATTGTGATGTCCCCAAAATACGATGCCTGTAACTTTGACATAAACTTTTAAATAAATATTAAAACAATTTTATAAGAAAAATGCAAACACAAAATAAAACCACATTTTTGTGGAAATGATATTCAATATATATGCTTAAATATAACAATAAATCACTAAATCTCTAAAAAATAACCCAAACAAATGAATAAATATGTGCTCTGCATTACCAGTCCCTATTGAGGACAGATAGGTAAATAAATTAGTAGACTAATGAAAGTAGTAGGAAAAACATGCACTGTTTTTTGCTTCTGGTTAGATATTTCTGGTTAAAAATCATTTGCCTTGTAAATGTTCCTGTTTCTGTACAGAATGTATGCTTCTTGCCACTTTGGAGTCTTTTTGCTTATCTCTGCATACTGGGGCTAAGGTGAACTCTTCCACCTCTTTATCTACCTGCTTTGTCCTTTTGAACAATTTGCTGCTCCTTGCAGGAATTTCCAGGAGCTGCAGAGCAGAGCTGGGAGCTGGGGGAAGTGGTGAATCCCAGAAGTACCAAATGTCTGTCTTTATTAAAGTTCCTGCCCAATGCTGATCCCATGCCCCACCCCTGCTGGGGGAGAAGTCCCTCCCCAACATTCCACAAGAACACAAACAGCTTGACAAGCCTCTGAGCTAGCCTTCACCCCTAACCCCCATTCTCCGGCCAACCTCATGTAGTGTGAAATGCCTTATAACTTAGAACAATTGATCAGGAATCATGTTGGCAGATAGTAAAGGCTGTCAAAAACAACACGAAAAATCATACGAGGTATGCCATCACTGACTGGATGTGCAGAATAGAGAGAGTTCTAAGTGAAATTTGGAAATATGCCTTTTAGATCTCACCTAAACTCATGAGAATACACTGGAATGTCCACATCTCTCAACTGGACAGGCCAGTCAGAGAGGAGTCATGTGCATCTTTCAGACAGTTTCAGTACGAGGGTTCAAAGTCACACTCCCACTGAACAAGTGTTCATTGCATGCTAAGTGCCAGACTTTGCACTAAGAATGCAAAGATGAGTCACAACAACTCTCTTCTCAAGAAATTCTTTGACTATTGGGGAAGGGACAAGTAAACAAGCAAGCCCCAAACACTGGGGTGAAGCAAAATGTAGGGAAGGTCTGGGAGTCACAGTGGAATTGCAGAGAGGGTAACCAGAGGGAACAGCACCAGTGAGAGCTAAATGTGAGAAATGGGCTAACTGGGGAAGAAGGTAGGGTGCATACACTTCAGTGTTTTTGGAGCCCAGAATTCAAGACAGGAGAGAAGAGAGCTGAGGCTGAAAAGCAGGTGAGAGCCAGATTGTGGGCAACCTCTGATACCAAGTTATGTTCCCAAATGACACCTGAGCCAAAGCAGCAATCAGAAGAGCCTGACTCACAAAGACCTCTGATATTGACTGACTTCTAGTTGATTATTGTGTTCCTAGGAAAGGAGCAGGTAGACAGCCTACTGAATTCTGACTTTGTCTGTGGAGTGCAGAACTCTAGGTACAGAAAACAAGTCTGAAGAATGACCAAAACAAAAAGTCCTTGCAACCAACCAATTCTCAGATAAACCAAGTCTTAAGCCAGAACCCATTGAATGAAGAGGAAACCAATTCTCCTTAAGGAAGGACTTCACTTTACTGCCAAAATTTATGCTATTAACTTTTCTGTGTGGGAGGGGGGGCTCCACCCGTAGGGCACCCCTTGCCACCATGGATGAGAATAAGTCTACCAAGACATGATCTGCTTAGGGAGGAAAGGTGGCTGATCTCTCAAAGGGGAAGGGCCAAGAGCTTTTTCCTCAATGGGCTTTTATTGGGTTCGTTTTGCACAGGAAAACAGGTAAAGCTCATTAATCATTATCAGGCAGTAAAGATCAAACAATAGATAACATACAAAGAACTCTGAAGGCCTATTCTGAGTCAGGGTCTATTAGCTAAAAAGCTACAAAACTTTGGGGAACAAACTCACTTCCTGCTTGGACCAGCATCATTTGAGAGCATTCTAAACAAAGCAGGTTTCACAGGATTTTACATATTCTTTCCTAGGTCTGATTGCCCTAGGGAACCTGCCCTTTCCAGCACAGGGTGACACTCACCACCAGCATTGTTTCAGGCTTAAGTCAGGCAGGGGAAGTAAGGCAGCTAAGAGATTAGGAGACTTCTCAAAGACAGAATGAGGACTCAGGCTATGTCAAAGCCAAGGGGTGAGGGTCCATCACCCTCTCTTGCTATAGCCCCCCAAGTCCTTCCCTGGGCCCCCCTCATGATTGTCCCTGTCTTAGGTCCTTACCCCCTTGGGGAATCTTACCCATAATTGGATAACCAATCAAGCATTGGGGGCTAGGCAGGGTGAAGAAAAAGAGCAGAAGGGGTACTCCTGCCAGGGAGATAAGCTTTGTCTCCCTAATGGCTTATGGTCTGAAGGTTACTCACTCAGCCTTAGCCATGGAGGGAGTTATAGCTTCTAAAATCAGGAAGGGCAGTTCCCAACACTTTTCCCCCTGCCTCCCTCTAAGAAATCTATGGCAATTTTTCAAGGTAACTATGAGCTGGGAAAAGTGAAATAATCAGACTTTGGGGGGATTACTGAATTCTGGCCTTGACCTGATACTAATTCCAGGAGGCCCAACGTCACTGTGGCTCACCAGTCAGAGTAGGTCAGGAGATCCATGGAGTTTCAGCTCAGGTCCATCTCACAGTGGGTCCCCAAATCCATCCTGTGGTTATCTCCCCAGTTCCAGAATGCATAACTGAAATAGGCATACTCAGGAAGTGACAGAATCCCCACATTGGTGCTCTAATATTATTATGGTGAAAAAGGCCAAATGGAAGTCATTTGAAATGTTTTTACCGAATAAAATACTGTATCCCTAGAAGGATTATAGATGTTAGTGCCACAATTGATTTGAAAGATGCCAGGGTATTAATTCCCTCCACATCTGCTTTCAACTCTCCTGTGGAGCCATGCAGAAAACAGATTGGTCCTGGAGAATGGCAGTGGATTATCACAAGCTA